>JACWST010000020.1:113920-168501 GCA_014850475.1 Cryphonectria naterciae
TTCTTTTCATTTTTATTCTTATGTTCTGTTTTTATTTTTTTTTTTTTTTTTTATTTTTTTCTTTTTTATTTTTCTTTTTTTTTTTTTTTTTTTTTTTGATATTTGATTTTATACCAACTGGAGGGAAGCTCTTCTAAGCATCGCCTTGTCTGCTATGCTATGCACAACACAGAGCATCGGTAACGGCTATTTCTTCATCTATCCGCGTCAAATAAGTCCGAGTTCATGAAGAGTTTGGTCGATATGATGAGGATACTATAGGATCACTCAGCTTAGCTTTGAGGATCCGTCGTCATCATCTCCCGTGCATTTTCCATAAATGGACAGGGCGAAGACGGTCACACCGCATCCAAAACTGTGTCTGACGAGGCTGATCATTTTCGAGGCGGATAGAAAAGGAGGGAGGCCAGGGTTCTAACCCGACGATATGTGAGGATAATATACAATTGATGAACTTAGATTTCTCCGTATGACCATGTTCCAAGGTTGTTGGACCGCACGCCACCAACCGAGCAGAAGGCGTAAAGTCATGAGAGCATCCTAGCCAAGCAGTTCACGCCTGCGTTGCAGATATACATCGGACGTTTGAGATTACGACCAGCCATCAGTCAGGGCGGAGATGCCTAGAGTAGGACGTGTGGTTAGACTAGACAGGGCATGACATGGTCCCTATTCGTGACTGAGCCCCTGATCGCGCATCCGTTGATGGACTATGAGCAGGAAGCATACATCTTTCTACGGAAAAACAGAGATCACAGCAACAAGGTTTCAGACCGCCCTGTTCTTTGGTTCCTCAATGGTGGAAGCCAACACAAAGATATCCCGCTCAACCTCCAGACACAACCTCTACCGGTCTATCTAAGCCAAGCCCCAGGTGTCCTTCCAAGATTGTCAAGAGAAGAAACCCCCACGATGCAGCACACTGGGATTATTTTCTTGGGACACTTGGTTGCCGTAGATTAAGAAGCCCGATGATAAGGAGACAAAAGACGTATAGCTGGAAACCTTCCCACCACAAGGCGGAGTTAACTTTCACTATCGAGCGGGAGACATTCTCCTGCTGCGCCTTCTCAACACGGCCGCGGATCCCGCGTTGACAATGATCCTTCACACCACATTGAGTGTAAGTCACATGAAGCCATTGCCGCTACAGCCTCGCCTAGAAGTATCGCCTCTTATGAACACGGTACCGCTGGCACGTGCGATGTCGAGAGCCAGTCAAGTTTGAGGGATCTGGGGAAGCCTCAACACTAGTAGAGAAGTGCCGAGAGAAAAGGGCAGCCCTCCCGAATGAACGTGGATCGTCGAAGTTTGGAGGGCCTCTGATGTGGTCAGGTGGTGGATACTAGTGGGTCTTGAAAAGAAGGAAAGAAAAAAACAGGCGAGGAGAGAGGGTCCAGCCTGCTGCAATCGAAGGTCTGAATATTAGGTTGCGTATCTGGAAGGGACTCGCAGGCTACAAGGCGGGCATCGGGAGATAGGCGTTCTTGTTTCTGTTGTCGATCACTCTGTCCGAGGGGCACTAAGAAGCTGAGAATCGATATATAGGTGTGGCAAAGTTGTTTCTGATATGGAATTTCTGAGAAATCCTTGAAAGATCGGCCACTTCCGGGAGGGCATTGACGGACTCGCGCCATCACTCCGGGGCACCTTACCAGGCAGGAGAACAAAGTCCCGAGAGCATGTACATGAAACAGAGATTAATGATGACCTTACTCCCTCCTGAAGAGCTCGCCCGTTGTCAATTCGATAATTCACAGGTCAATTCCGAGATTCGATAGACCGGGTACGAATCGGGAACGGCTGAGGTCGTGGCTTGATTTACAAGCCCGAAAGCCTCGTGATGATGCACTGTTCGAGATAGACGAGCTGGCAGTGCATATCCGTCTGTTATCAAAGTATGGATGGCCTTAGTCATGAAGGTTCCTCCTATTGCTTTCGGCCAGAGAGGTTGAAGGACGGAGCCGTAAATAGTTGCTGCGTACTACATACATTGCATATGGTGAGACTTCGAAACGACCTCAATGTTGCTTCCAAAACGGGTTCGCAATAATAATGTAGCAATCGGAGTTTTATTACGAAGACCAGATTGTGAAGTTGAATAGGGAACTTGCTGCTCTCGGCTCACCTGGGCCGGTTGGTGCCTCCGATGGAAAAAAAAAAATGAGGCGAAAACGAGGCGGACAATTGTGCCAATCAGCAGGGGTTCGTGCGAACCACCTGCTACCCTGGATTATGCAAGAACCTCCCTCCAGCGACGCAGGTTCGTGATTATTCTTTTCTGTTGGGCCATATAGCGGTGAGAAATTTCGAGGCGAACTTCGGACTAATCAAGTATACTTCGTGAATACATAGATAGCATCTGACTTCCAAGAGGGTTACACGACATTGGTTTGCACAATACTCTGCCTGTCTGGAGCTGAACGGGACCCAGCTCTTGGCTCGCTACTGATGTGGTAATCATCAAATTAGGATCGCTTCAAAACCGAGGAGCAGGTAGAAAAGAAGCGAGACTTATATAAAGAACTTCCAGACGCCCTCGGATCGCTATGCTCATGACCAAATTCTTGCGCAGTCACGCATCCAAACTCCTCATCCAACTCGGTCCTCGTCCCAAAGTTCTTGAAATCTGAAGCGTCGACGCGATGCCGTACTCATCAACGCCGATGAACAAATACTGGATTCCGTCGCAAGAAATCCATAAAAAGGTCATCACGCAGGATCTTCAATATTATCTCGGGCCTCAGGCAACGGTGCGCCCTTTCACCCGCGAGGTGTGTCCATATTCGTGCCTGACACTTGCTCGAAAATGTCCCTGACTAGGTTCTCGACCTTAGGGGGAGGATGGCTTCCTCATCACCACACCTGGCCCTTGTTTATCAGATGTGAGCTTCTCTCGACCCGAGCCGAGTCATCCTCGTTAACGCAGGTGCTCAGGAACAAATCAACGACATCTGCGAAAAGTCTCGTGACATGTGGGCGTCGAAAGCTGCGGCCCGGGCAACCGAGCCCTCGGATAAGACACTGAAGCGACCACTCCACCAGCCTGTGGTCATTGAGAAGGCCGGGTCACTTAGTTCGTCGAGACACAAGAGGTAATGGCAACCTCTGCGCTCAGGCCGTGGTCCCAACCAAGGAGGACCCCTAGCTATCGCCAATGCTTCGAGGCAACCATGGCTCCTGGCGTTCACAGGGTTTGCACGGAAAAGGTGTATGGGGTTCAGCCAATTCCCTTGGTGCAAACACCCGACGGTGGTGGTCTAAATGAGTCGAGAACCATAATGTTTCATCGAAGAAACATGGCCGTCGGCGCTTGGGTGGCCTAGAACAATGTTGGCTCTGGTCTCTTTGGGAAACGTGGTGATGTCGTGGAGCCAGTAAGAGGCCGCCATCTGGCATGGGCCGCTTCAGCCAATAGTGGCCGCTTCCATCAATATTGTGTTCCGCTGCAGCTAAAAAGAAAATTCTGGAGCTGCAGGGCGAACCTGCAGCGAATAGTCGGGAGGCTCCTTTGATCCGATTTGCAGTGGCCACCGTTCGCCGGCGTCCGTCCGTGACACTTCATCTGCGCCATGCACGCAATTGACGGCCAACGAGCGTAGCGTGATGAGCGCCCTGCGTGAGCTGGTTCCCAAAATTGGGGGATATTCGCGGCCCCGCTCGATGCAGCGCATCCCTTCTTGAGCCTAGGAAAATTCTGTTGGCTACGATCGGAAGGTCTGGCCAGGCTGGCGCGAAGCTTGGCAGCCGCAATGTACCATTCAAACCAAGATGCCTCATCAATTTGCGTGAGGATATTGCTGCCATCGTGTTCTAGCCAAAGTGGTCCGATCAATACCTTCTTTCTGCGGGGTTTTCCGCGCTTGGTGGTCCCACTGCCCTGACCGATGGCAGCAATGCGCCGCAGAGTCGACCAGAAATCCTCGATAGAGTATGCCCATTTCATTCGTTTTGAGCCTGCAAGACTTGCTTTCAAATCGACTTTGGCTTCTTACGCTTCGCCTGAGGTTCGCTTGCCGTCGCCATGTCGCCCAGGCAAAATTCATACCGCCCGACGTCCAAAGGCCCAGCAGACCACAGCATAAGGGCCTGCACCTGGACAGTGGGGACTTCCCTCTTGCGTTTGGAATGCATGTTGAGCGATTCCGGCGGTGGTGAGGCAATGTAACCAATTACATTCACCCAATGCCCGACTGAGGTTTGCTCGCTGGTGAGCTTTTCCAAGACCAGACGAACGTCCACCGATGCCTTGATTTCAGGGGATTTGGGGTAGTTGTATTGCAGAATCAATGTTCCGGATGAAATCGAGTATGAGGCCACGCTGAGACCGAGTTAGCCAGAGCGTTCATCGCCCATGTCCCCCAAGACCCTCTTTGCGGCGGGACGGGTGCTTGAAAACCATACTGCCGGTGGCCCTCTCTCTGCTACGGGAGGCTGACATACCATCCTAGGAAACGAACCTTGTCGCCAAACCCACAAGATGGCAGAGATGACAAGAGAGTCAGCTTGGAAGGCACAGGACCAAAGGACATTCTCAACGTCCACACACGATAAGACTGGCGGACGACTTCAATGTGCATTCCACTTCCATGATATGGGGTCAAGTCAATTGTGATGAGAGAGGCTGATGAGAATTCAGGAAATGAGAAGTGCAAATGCCATGGATATAGATGTATAGAAGCATGGGGATGCTTTGTCGCACGTAGAATTGAGGCGCTGGTAATGTGATGCGTGTTGGGTGAAGTCATCTTCCACAGGCTTCACTAGCCAAGCAACCGCCTGCAGCCTCCGCAGTTCAGGGCTAGGAAGGAACTGAGGACCGTCATGACTTAGGTAAGCCATTGGTGGACTCAATTTGCAGAACGTCTGCTGACGGGGGTGTCAGACGCACGGACCCAGTTGGCGGCCCTCTTTTGGGTTGGGCCTAGCGCGTGGTGGGCATCACCCGGCCAAGGTGCAAGGCCTGGACAGTGACGAATTAAGCTTGCATCATATCTCGACAGCCACTTCTGCAGGCTTCCACCAACATCCCGCAAATTCGCTCGACTGCCTTGTGATCAACGTGAAGACGCTGACGAAGACTGGGCCCACGATCTCTCTCCTCCTCTCACTCTAACAGTAGCCATACGAATATTCCCGGGCACAAGACGCTGCGACATCGTCGTTCGTCGGGCTTCTTGTTGTCATTGTCCAGATACCCCGCCGTTATCAGCCGAAGAGCCCAACCCAAAACCACCTGCCACGAGATCCCTTTATTTTCCATCTCGAGCCACGCGATAAGCGTATAAGACCATAGATTTCCCCTCCTTCGACACCTCAGTGAAGTCGTCGTTCCTTTGTGCACGCTCGATACCGAACACAAGATGTCTGGCTGGGGCATGGGATGGTTTGGCGGCGGCTCTGCCCAGGCAAAGAAGAATGCGCCCAAGAACGCCATCCTGGGGCTGCGCTCCCAGTTGGATATGCTCCAGAAGCGCGAGAAGCATCTGCGGAACCAGATGGACGAGCAGACTGCCCTGGCCCGGAAGTATGTCAGCTCGAATAACAATAATGGTGAGTGTGTCTGTATCAGCATGATGAGCCCAGCCCTCCCCGGTGGCAAGGTGCTGGCGTGTGCATGCTAACCCGTGCTTTCTTCCCATCCCAAACAGCTGCCAAAGCAGCCTTGAAGCGGAAGAAGGCACACGAGCACAGCCTTGAGCAGACCGAGGCGCAAATCGGCACCCTGGAGCAGCAAATAAACGCGATCGAGTCGGCCAACATCAACAAGGAGACGCTACTTGCGATGGAGAAAGCTAGTGACGCCATGAAGCAGATACATGGCAAACTCACGCCTGAGAAGGTGGACGAGACTATGTATGCCAGAATATCTTCTCTCTTTGGGGCCCACCATTGCTGGGTTTTGTTACACGCGGATGATAACTGATCATGATTTTTTCTCCTTTCCAGGGACAAACTACGGGAGCAGAACGCGCTCAGTGAGGAGATCGTCAACGCCATCACGGGCAACCAGATTGGAGAGGCTATCGACGATGACGATTTAGAAGCGGAACTGGATCAACTGCAACAAGAGCAACTGGACGAGCAGATGCTCAAGACCGGGTCTGTACCGGTATCAGATCAGATCAACCGCACACCTGCTGTGCCTGCAGGAGACAGTACGTTCATCCCTCGGCGCCTTGATTTTACCTACTCATGCTGACACCAACCAACAGTCAAGGGCAAGACGCCTGTCGCGGTCGAAGACGACGAAGAGGAAGAGCTGCGCAAGCTGCAGGCTGAGATGGCCATGTGATCCTCGAAGCGGCGGACTTGCGACAGTATTTATCTTGTACCGTCACGATCTGCTCGCATGACATACACAAGAGACAGGCTTTTGGAATGCTGGGAACGGATAGATCTCTCGATAGGATACGCCGAGACGTGACTTGCTCAACTGGCCTCTTTCGTGGTACTGGTGTTGGCGTCCGAAGGCTGCATTTTCACTTGCAATGAGAGAGCGGGCGGGCGAAATGCCGCGCAGCAGCATGCTGCCTTACACATATTTCGAATCTTACTTCCAGTTTCTCCAGCCTCCCCTCCATCTGGCTGAGCCTCCGTACCCCCATCTCTACCCACTGCTCGGTGGTCTCGGGCAGCCTCTTTTCGCGTGTACAGGATGATCAGGAATAGGCAGGCATCGGTGGTTTAACGTGGGATATAGATGAACATCAGTAGCGATCTACTTTATACCATCATAGTATTGCTTCGGCGACATTGTTGAACCGGTAAAACTTGACGGAAGTCCGCATAGCAATAGTCTCCGAAGGTTGATCCAGACGTTGACCCGTGATTTTGTCGCGGCTCACGGCCGAGGTTAAGCAGATCATCCAGACCGCCCTTTGATCTTGACGCTGGATGAAGTTGACAGTGGGTCATTTTGGAAGGGGGGACAGGAGAGGGGAACATCCACCGTCCGATCACCCCATCTTTTTTCTTCCCATGCTATGAAGGCCCACAGAGAGAGCCCAGCATGCACTGTCGTGTGATGGCAAACCTTGGGAAAAGAGATTGTTATTAAGGTTGTATGTTGCTGGATATTGGTCATGTGGTTTATGCATTGCCCGTTGTTCAGCAAGGCATGTCTACTATGGCACTATCAAAACTACGCCATGCTGACTGACCATTAGGGTTGGTTAAGATAAAAGTTGTTGGTACATGATTATTGCACCAAACTTAGTGCGCATAGCCTTGTATTGAGTACCTGGAGCCTGCTTGCTATTACTACATAGTACTATAATACATTGGCACCCAAAGCAGATAACACACTTTTTTTTTTTTGTTCATCTCCACCGGACATCTTGCCCTCCTCCTGGCTTCCACAAATGTCTGTCTGAAACCAACCGTTCTCGATGTTACAACGTCAAATTGTTAGCCCTCCCAACCTGGTATGGCGGCTAAGATGTCTCACACAAGTGTCTGACCGGCGAGACTCATGATGGCTGCCACGTCCAGCTGGCGGCTCGACTCTTGGGGGACTTCGACCCTCACGTCCAAAGCTCGTCTCGGTTGCACCTTTTGAGGACCTTCCACACACATCCTCCGCAGCGTCGACTCGCTGATGGAGTGCATAAAGGGGTCCCCCCAGAGGCATGATAACTATCGTGGGGGGGGGGGGGGCATCTCGATCCCCAACGGACTCTGGACATCACATTCAATATCGCCCCACGCAACATGTTCACGGTACAAAGCGATGCGATGCAATGTGATGACTGGTCGACGGAGCATCGCGGGCATGGCACCACCCTCGAGGGTAATGACTGGACCGATCTTCGTCTTCTTGACCCTCCTTTAGCGCCCATTTCTCTCGTCTGTCTCTCTCTCTTTTTCGTGGGTATTTGTGTGTGTGTGTGTGTCGTCAGCTCCTGGTCGGTTCCCCGAATGCAAAGCATCGTAAGCAACCGGGGTCAGCAGAAGCGACGGCGGCGTTGAGGAGCCACGTAGCTCGCTTGGGTAAAATTTACCAAGAAGCAGCTTGGTACTCCGCACCCGATACTGCGACAGCAACACACACACATGCATGCAGTCTGCAGCACGACATTGGGGTTTCGCTCCCAATCCGGCGGGTTGCAGCAATGCTTTTGATACCTCAGTGGCCCGGCAGAAGCGGCCTCTTCTCTCTCTCGCGCTTACACACACGCACGAGGAGACTTGTGAGCCTAAAGATGCACAAACAAGGCGTTGGGTTTCCGTGCTTGACGCCATCCCACTGCAGCTCAACAAAAGCAAGCTGCATATGTCTGTACAACACAGCACGGGAGAAATTCTTCACAACATGCAGAATACAGGGCTGCCCATGCCATGTCAGTCGCCGGGCTCAAGCTGGCCTGCATGGTCCTTTTCAGCCTGATCCAAACTATGCTCTCAGATGCGCCCCCGTCCCTTGGCTAGCGGGATGCCGCATGCACCTGCGGCACGATGAGAGCTGTCCCCCAACACCCAACCCTCCCCCCATGCCATGTGGTTCGACGTGCACAGCTCCTACATAGTACTATGTATGGTGTGATATGATTGTCTGTGGTCGTTGGTCGGCACTCTGGTCATGGGGTGATGTTGCTGCAGCTACTCTCCATACTCAAGCCTCTGAAAGGCGGGGGTGGTACTACTGTAGTATGTACTATAGAACTTTTCGAGCCTGGCCTCTGGTGTGTACGCCGAGCCGCCCAGGCATCCCACCACCCCCCGTCCCGGCACGCTTTGTTTCCACGTTTCAGTGCGTCTTGCTAGTCATTCGTTGATCTTTCTCGTTTTGGGTCTCACTTACATGGCTTGGAGGCAATGATTTGCTCTGCTCTTCTGGCCCTGTCGCCTCAGACCTGCCGTGCCGTGGTCGCTCTCGACGTGGCTCCTATCCTTGGTCATAGTTCACGATGCTGAAGCCACCAGTCGATCCACATGAACATGCTGGTCACTGGAGGACAAACTTTCCCCATTGAACCATTCGCTTCGTTGGCATGGATGGATCCGAGGAATTTTTCTCAAAAAGTGGACACCGCGGTAATCACAGCGTGGGGCGTCAAGCCCCAGAGGAAAGAGAGCGATACAGTTTTTTTTTTCCTTTTTTTTCCCCCTCCGTCTGCTCCTTCTCGCGCGCGTCTTCTTTTCCCCGTGTTTATGAATTTTAATCCCACTGTGGTCATGGATGATCAGTAACATTGTGGCAGGGGTGGCCAGTGCTTGTTCATTGGTGATAGTTCCTTGTTCATGTGGGGTATCGCCAAAGTGGACGTCGTTGCCTTTCTTTCGCCGGGACATCCTTTCCCACACACAGGGACGCAACTTCCAAATTTTCAAACGGGCTTGTTTGCCTTCTTTTCATTACCGTTTTTCCCTCTCCAAGCGTTGTCTTGTGTACCCAATCTTGTACTGAATGATCTTTGGATCACGACAATACATACCTTTTTTGTTTATACCCCCAGCTTGAGCACGCTTTTTGATCTTAGGCGGCTCCAGCTCATATATTGCTGTGTTCTGCTGGTGTTTTCTTCGGGGAAAAGAAAAAAAGGTTGGGTCACTTCGCGCCTTTTTTTCCTTCTTGGTATTGGACATCAACAGGCGCCTTGTCTCTGATTATATTATTTTTTGATCGCTACATATTGCTTATACCCAAGTAGGTACAGTAGCTTCCTAATTCTTACTCTTGCGTGCCACGACATCACACACACACACACACACACACCCCTCGTGGACGTACGACACAACGTCCATACGAGACCAATCATTTTTCCCAGGCACCCTCCGCCCCACAAAGCCTCACAGGTGTCCTGTCTCTGTTGGGTACCGATCTGGCCCGACCTGCATCATCCCGCAGCTGCAAGACAACGTCCCCAGGAAAGACACGAAACCCACGTCTGACATGGCGGACGATCATAAGAAGAGGAGCATGCCCCAGGAGCCGCCATCTCTTGCTGTGGCTGCTTTTTCTCTCAATCATGATCACCCAGCGACCATACCCCCCCTCTATTCAGTATGAGTTATCCACAGCAGCAGATCTTCCGCCCCGTCGAGGCAAATGTCGACTACTCCCAGCTGCAGTTCTCAGAGTATCCTAACCGCAATCTGCAGGTAGCGGATTACTCCCAGGTTGAGTTTCTGGAACAGTCCGAGTCCGAGGTGGACCAAGGTGATGAAACCATGAATTATTCATATGAGAACAGTGAGTCGCGCCTCTCATCCTTTCTCTTGTCTCACACACATCCACCTGCTTAGGGTTCAGGTTTGCTGACCACTCATGCAGACACCGCCGGGGCTGTTGAGGTTCCCCAGTCTCCCTCATCGCCCACAGACAGCTCGGCACCCAGCAAGAAGACCTTGAAGAACAAGGCCAAGAAGGCAAAGCAGAAGGCCAAGGCCAAGGAGAAGAAGGCAGCTGCGGCTGGCATTCTTGCCGATGGTGACAGTGTCACCTCATCTCGGCCGCAGACGCCCATGACACCACTGTCCCCAACATCCCCCCTGTCCCCTCTGTCAGGCAACGACACCGAGGGAACGGCCTCTGTGAAGAGCAAGTCCAAGAAGAAGAAGAAGAAGTCCAAGAAGAGCCCCATCTCTTCTGAGGCCACTACCCCAGCGACTGAGCCCGCCATTGAGTCGCTGGACAGTAAGCTGGAGGAGCAAACACCAATCTCCGAGCCCCTTGTTGAGGAGAGCGCCAAGGAGCCTGCACAGCCTACTGAGCCAGTTGTGGACAGCAAGGCTGATAGCACACCCGATGTCGACGCAGAACACCCCGAGGCAAACGGGGCAGAGGAGTCGGCACCCGTGGCAGCTCAAGAGGCTACGGCCGAGGAGCCTGCCGAGACTAGCGAGCCCGTGCCCGACAGCAGCAAGGACGAACCCAGCACTGAGGCCGCCTTGGAACAACCTGAGGCGGCTGGGGATGACACAGCAGCCCCAGAGACCAACACTGATGCTCCTGCTCCCGAGGTCGAGAACAGCGAGCCAGAGCCTCCCAGCGCAGTGACTGCTGAAGCTCTGGAGACCAAGGAGGAGGAGCAGCAGGAGGAGGTCGCCGCTCCTGAAGGGCCTGTTGCTGAGCTCAAGGAGAGCAGCGAGCCGGAACCCGCCTCAGAGGCTGCAGAGGCTCCGGAACCCAAGCAAGAAGAGGTCTCCGCTCCTGAAGAGCCTGTTGCTGCCCCGCTCGAGGTCGAGGAACCGGAAGCTGAGCCCGCTGCGGCGCAGGAGGAAGAGGAACCTGCGGCAGAGCCTGTTGAGAAGGATGATGAGGCTGTTCTCACGGTCCAGGAGCCTTCCGAACCGAGCGAGCCGACTGTTGAGGCACCGTCGACTGTCGAAGCTCCCGAGGAGGCCGCTCCAGCTAGCGAGGAGGTGGCTGAACCAGCCCTAGAGGTTGATGAGACACCTATCGAGTCCAATGAGGACAACAGCAAGGACGATCAACCTGCTGTTCCTGCGGCCGAGGAATCATCTGAACCAGCTGAACCAGAACCATCTACAGCTGACGTCGACGTTGACGCCGCTCCCGTGACTGAGGAGGTGACTGCCGAGGCAGACAAGGAAATTGAGACCACACCTGCTGAGTCGAAGGAGCAGGAGAGCAGCGAAGAGCAGCCTGCTGTTGCTGAGACGACTGAGCAGCTCCCAGAATCGGCACCGGAGGAGCCTGCAGCCGCCGAGATCGAACCAGAGGCGGTCCAGGAACCTGAGCAGCCAACAGCTGTCGCTGAAGATGCCAGCGCTGCGGAAGAACCTCAGAGCGACGCCGTACCAGTGCCCGCCGAGGATGCGGCGGCAGAGCCCGAGAAGTCCAGTGATGCTACCTCTGCGCCCGAACTGGACGCTCAAGAAGCACAGGCTCCCATCGCTGCCCCAGAGCCCGTCGAAGCCCCGGCCGAGCCGGAGAGTGCCGACGCGCCGCAGAACGAGGAGGAGCCGGCGGAGGCGCCAGCTCTTGAGGAGGAACCCGCCGCGGCGCCCGCTGAAGAAGTTCCTGCCGCTGCAGAGGAAACGGCTGTCGAGGCAGAGGTTGAGGAGAACAAGACTGCAGAGGAAGAAGCTACTGCACCTGCTGAGGAGCCGGCTGCCGAGGCTAGCGTTGAGCCTCAGGCTGAAGAGAATACGACTGCAGAGGAGGCTGCTGCGCCTGCTGAAGAGGCTGCCGCACCCGTTGAGGAGCCTGCCGCACCCGTTGAGGAAGCTCAGCTAGACAAAGAGGAGCCAGTTGCCGAGGCGATCGTTGAGCCGCAGGTTGAAGACAGCAAGGCTCAGGATGATATTACCGCGCCTGCTGAGGAAGCTGCGGTGACCGCTGAGGAACCAGTCGCTGAGGAGCCAGACGCTGAAAAACCAGTCGCTGAGCCAGTTGCTGAGGAGCCAGTCGCTGAAGAGCCAGTCGCTGAGCCAGTCGCTGAGGAACCAGTCGCTGAGCCAGTCGCTGAGGAACCAGTCGCTGAGCCAGTTGCTGAGGAGCCAGTCGCTGAGCCAGTTGCTGAAGAGCCAGTCGCTGAGCCAGTTGCTGAGGAGCCAGTCGCTGAGGAGCCACAGGTTGAAGAACACAAGACTGAAGCGGAGGCTGCTGTACCTGCTGGGGAAGCCCCGGTCGCCGCAGAGGAGCTAGTCGCCGCAGAGCCGATCGCCGAGGCCAGTGTTGAGCCACAAGCTGAAGACATCAAGACTGAAGAGTCTATCGCTGTAGCGACCGAGGAAGCTCCAGCGGCTGCTGAGGAACCGATTGCCGAGGCCAGCCCCGAACCGCAGGTCGAGGAGAGCAAGGTTGAGGAGCCTACTGTGGCAGAGACTCCTGCTGTCGACGCTACTCCTGCTGCTGACGATATCCCTACCACGGAAGAGAATGTTGCTACCGATGATGTGCCGGTCGCAGAAGTTCCTGCCGCTCAAGATGCTCCTGTGACAGAGGAGATCGTCGAGGAGAAGCCTGTCGAGGCCGTCCCTGAGCCTGTAGCCTCCGCTACGGAGGAGGTCGTTGCGGCCGAGCCTGAGACAGCGAAGCAAGAGGAGACCCAGGAGAACAAGGACGCGAGCAAGGTGGAGGATGTGGCTGATCAAGGTGAGAGCCCCCCCGCAATTGAATTTGGTGACAATCCCCTCTCTGTTCAAGGCGTTGGCGAGTACCATGTTGCTTCGATAAATCCTGTCTGCGTACGCCTGTCACTTCCGAAGAGCGAAGTCCGAGACCGTGGGGACAATGATGTTGAGAAGACGACAGACGGCGAGGCTGCGCCTCCGTCATCATCAATCGAGATCCAAGATGGCCCCCTGGTTGAGGAGCTTCAGCAAGAGCAACCATCAGATGTGCCTGTACGACAAGAGGAGGCCCCAGTTCTGAGCGAGGAACCCGTTTCGAGCACTGTCTTTCCTCATGATGTCTCTGCCACCGACGAGAGCGAGAGAAAAATCGGCGATGCGCCTGATGATGATGATGTAGTGCACACGCCTAACGATAACATTGGTGCATCATCAGTCGAGACATCAGTTAACAAGCCCGAAGCCGAGGCACAGCCAACAAGCGAAGGGCAAATGGAAGTCTTGAGCCAGGAGCCTGCCAGTGAGGCCCAGCCAGCTCCAACAACATCCGAGCCTGAAACCGAAAACGCCCACGCTCCCGCAGAAGAGCACAGAGAGCACGTTGACGAGGACAGCCCCTTCGTGCCCGTGGAGGAGCTCGTCAACGAGGAGCTTGCCAGCACCAAAGCTGAGGAGCAACCTAGCCAAGACAGCGACAAAACAGACGAGCTGGGTGCGGCTGTCGGTGCAGTGGCCGCCGGGTCTCTCTTGATGACACCTGCGGTGTCGGTTGCAAGCCACGAGGTCGTCAAGGAGCCCGAAACAACGCCAGAGGACGTCGTGTCCCGGGACATCTCAGACGGTAATCCCACGGAGCCATCGGCCCATGATCTCCCGCCTTCATCCCTATCCCCTTCCCCCGATACTGCTACCACTGTCGAACCTGCCAAGACGCTTCCATCTGCCGGGTCACAGTACGGCACATTCAGTACAGATCAACAAGAAGCGCAGCCTCTCCTCGGAGAAGGCGAGCGCGAGCGTGCTAGTGGAGCCGCCGAGTCTTCAGCCAAGTCTCTCAAGGACGCTGTGGTGAAGGATGAGGTGGGCGGGCATGCACTTGCTGCCGCTGCATCTACTACATCAGGCAAGCTTACCATCCTGGCATCAGTTGCTCTCGGTGTCTACGCCGTGTTCAAACTCGCTAATGGTGCGTGGGGCTCAAGGTACCCTTGAGCTGACCGCATGTGAGCCAGCATTGAGCTCTGCCGCCGCCGACGACTCCTCCGATCCAGTCGTCGCGCGGGATGAAGGCGAGCACAATCTTAGGTCGGGGGACGGGGATACAGAGAAGGGAGATGATCATGACGCTGATGCTGCTGCTGTGAGAGACACTGCTGATGAAAAGGAAAACACCACTCATTCTTCTGAGGCTCCGGATGCGGAGCAGTCTCTCGACGACAATCTACAGACCGAGAGAGAAGAGGGACAAATCGAGAAGCCACCGACACCTCAAGAGGACACACCAGAAGGCATCGAAACCGCACCACCACAGCTCGAGACCACTTCGCAAGACCAGCCTGGCGCATCTGCGATCCCGCAAGAGACTGGCCCCTCACCAGCTGACGGCGAGGTTGACGCTACGCAAGGCAATGTTGCAGAGTCGACCATGGAGGAGGACTTACCCGCCATAAACGAACCCGAGGCACCTAGCGACTCACCACCCACCCAAGAGCTGGAGGATGGTGTTCAGCCGCCGGAGGACGAGCCGGAAACGCAGGCCGAGGACCCATCCGATAGCCAGCAACCACCAAGCGACTTGCCACAAGAGATCACAGTGGAAAGCACCACAAAAGAACAGATTCCAGAGGATGGTGTCCCGCAACAAGCTATCCAAGACAATCCCGTAAAGGAGTCGTCTGGCACGACAACAAATGAATGCGCTGACACCGAGAACCCGCAAGAAGAGCCTGCTCAAGAACTCAGTAATCAGCCAGACATTGATGCGGCTGGCGATCAAAAAGACGACTCTGGTGTGGACCTCGACGTTGGTGAAGATGGTGATGGCTTGGCATCACAGCCAAAAGACATTGAGCAGTCCACAGAACAAGGTCTTGAGAGCGAAACGACAGTTGCCCCTGCCGAAAGTACCTCTCAAGAGATTCCTGCGTCGCCAGAAGAGCTCGACCAGCCGCCCGTGGTTGAGCAACCCACGGTGGAATCGGATGCACTGCCTGACGCGGACGATGGCTCCTCACAGAAGAATGTTGATGCACCTACCGTGCAACAAGAAGATGAGCAGCCTGACGATGAAAGGGTTGATCAGGAGCCTTCAAGTGTTTTTGACGAGGGTCCGACATCGGATGAACAACAAGTTCAGAAGCCGACCAGCGACGAGCAGACGAGCGTCAGCGGTGGCGATCAAGAGCTATCACAAGGTCTATTTGATAAGAAAGAGACGGCCGGTGACACCTTGCTGGAGGAGGGCTCTGGTGATAAGGTGGATGCCATGTCTGAGCCCGAGGAGCAAGAACTAGCCAAGCCAGAGGCAGTCAGTAGTCAAGATCAGAGTGACTCCAGCCAGCCAACAGCAGATACGACAGCGACTGAGCCAAGCTCTGATCAGGGTGCTGAGGAGCATCTAAAAGATGTCGCTCTTGCCACAGCTGCGGCTGCTGTTGTTGCTGCTGTTACTGAAGCAGCAGACGAGGCATCAAAGCCGTCTCCAGACGCCTTACCGGAATCCTCAGAAAATGCTGATGTGCCTCACATGGCTGAGAAAGAGGTTGACAAAACGGAAGCTCCGCCATCTGCTGAGCAGGATGACCATGAAGTAGCCGTCTCAGAAGAAACATTGCCCGTACCTGTTCCTGCAAACGAAAAATCTACAATGGTCGAGCCAGACGCAAGCGTGGCCCTCAATCAGCCCTCCAAACCTCGTCCCAGTCGTCGTGACTCTTCCACCCAAACTGACGAGCTCTGGCGACCGAAGACTCCGCTTCCGCGAGACGGCACCTCAGTGTCAGATGCAAGCAGCCCAGTGCCCCAGACTGTGGGCCAAGAGGGACTTTCAAGAAGTGCAAGCACGCGGAGTGCCAAACAGGCCGAAGAAGTCGTCGCTGCAGCTGTCATCATCCGCGCGGCTGCCGACACACTAGGCGACACCAGCGAGCGCGTGGCAGACGCGGTCAAGGATTTAGAGCAGCAACATGGAACCGCTGACGCCCCATCGAACGCCAGAGACAGGAGGAGGAACACGGGGGATGCTAACAGCAGACTTCGTACCTCTGCTAACAGGCTCACAGGTGTTGTTGATAGGACTTCTAAGGACGACAAGGCCTATCCACCGCGCACCAGGTCAGGCACTCACGGATCACGCTCCAGCAGGCCCAGCACTCGTGACGGCAGGGAAGGCACACCTAGATCACTGCATCGCCACTCTTCCCATAGACACCGCCACGAGAGTGATCGCGAGGCTGAGCAGGGAAATCCGCACACGCCACCACGTACGGCGGAGAGTGGTCACAGCCATCGGTCCCGGAGGGAGCGCACCCCTCAAGAACAAGCCGAGCACGACAGGCGCAAGGAGGAGCGCCGCCTTGCCCGCAAGAAGGAAGAGGAGCGCGAGAACCTCAAGACCGACTCGCCTTCTGCCGATTCTAAGGGCAAAGAGGGCGACGGTTCGCCAGCTGCCGACCGCAGGAGCTCGCGCCGAGTCAACTCTAGCCGCAAGGAGGCTGCATCTTCCGGCACCCCCACCAGCCGCACTGAGAGCTCCGCACCGCCGCCGGCGAGCAAGAAGTTCTTCGACCTCAAGGGCGGCCAGTCGGTCGTCAACACCCCTTTCGGCGGACCGCTGGACGCCGAGGCGGCTCCCAGGGACGCCCCGCTCAAGCGCACAGCCACAGCGACATCAAGCAAGGAGAAGGGCATCCGCCGCTCGCTGAGCCAGAGCCACGCCAAGCTGGAGAAAGCCCGCGCGGAGGAGTCCGTCAAGGCAAGCAAGGAGAAGGAGAATGCCGCGCCTTCAACTCCTAGCACCTCCAACGGCCACGAGTCCAAGGATGAAGGCAAGGGCCGCGATGATAAGCACCGCCGATCACGGATGGAGAGGCGTGGGTCGCAGCCGAAGGAGGGGGGCCACAAGGAAGAGAAGGAGAAGAAGAAGTCTGGCGGGCTGAAGGGGATGTTCAAGAGGATGTTCTCTTCGTAATTTCATCGGGCAGGGAAAGGGGGTTTAGGGCGGTCCCAAAAGAAAACACAAAAAAACGGTGTTTTGGCAAAGGGCTTGCCGGGGGACGAAATGTCGTGGTGATGGGTGGTCACGGAAAAACTTTGCTGGTGGAGGTGAGAAGTGGTCGGTCTAGTTCTTAATTTGGTCTCTCCTTTTTTTTTAATCTGTCTAATTACTCTCTTTAATCCTTCCTCGTGGCAAACGACCATCAGCATTCACGTAGTATAGGCTTTTCGTGATGGTAGGTTGCGTACCACTTGGAAATTACTATACGGTATCACTCGAGTGGTAAAAGGGAAGAAAAAAGGAGGGCTTGGTGAGCTGAGAAGATGGCATGGTGAAGGAAGGGGAAAGGGGGTAAGGTGTGTTCATAGGACTTTCATAAAGTTGATCTGCTTGCATAAGTACTTTGGGAGCAAATTCTAATCAATGAACTGTTTGTCTCATAATTGGCTTTACAAATCTTCTTTCCCCTTTCCCTTGTTCTGTCATTCTCCTCTCTTGGCTCTTATATCCTCCGACTTTTACTGCTCCTCCTTGCTCCTCTCTTCCTCCCTCATTGTCCAGCTTGTTATTATTCCCCCCGAGAGAGATGTTTGCTTCGTGAGAGAGCTCTCTTCCCATCGAGATAGTTGAGTAAGACTGTTTTATTTTCCCCTTCGCATCTGCGTTTCTTTTCTCTTTCTTTGCTCTGTCTCTTGTCATTTAATTTCTTGGGGGTTTGGTTTTTCTTCTTTATACTTGAATTTTGTTTGTATATTCTGCCTACTAGCAGACTTAGAAGTCATTTTGATACTATATCTTGCACGGCCTCATTCATGTCCCGTCAGTCTGTCTGCGAGCTTCACTGAAAGCAGGGGACATATTACCACCATATTCGCCTCTCCCGTACCATGCCGGAACTAAAGCACCGCTTGTCTTGGAGCAAATCTTGTGATACTTAAACGAATTGATCCTTTGACTCCGGCTTCACCCGTCTATTCGGTCTGGTATTGCCTCTCTCAATGCAGGTGGGCTGTAGCCTGTCCCGGGGTTTAGGTCAGGTTGGCTACCAAGGACAGCACATAATTACAGATATATTTCATCTAGAGGGATCCCTTGGCATGGGAACAATCATCCTTACCTAGGTACGTGGACTTCATGGCTTTAGGCTAAAGGTATATTATTCTAGTTCATATGCCAAGCAGACACTCAATCTCCCTCCTCTTTTCAGCCTGCTTGGGCTATGTATGGTAAGAGAACCCATGAGAGGCCTAGAGCACTAATCCTTAATGAGCACGGAAGAATAATATGAGAGCCTGTTTTAGGTGAAGAGCAGATTACAGAGACGTACTATGTGTGGTTGGGAACGGCGAGAGCCAAAGTACGGATTCTCGGTTGAGCGGAAAGTTAGACAGAGCCAAGAAATAGTGATTTATTAAGTACGGGAAGAAAAATATACAAACGGTCTCTCTGAATCCTCATGATGAAGGGCTGCACGTGTCTCGTTTCTCGTAATCACCACGTACGGAATATCTACTTGCACGTCAAGCACATACTACCACAATGGTCACCGTCCTCCTTGCCGCAGTGCTGGCAACCGCCGGCCCAGCAGCAGCCCAGCTGAACAGCCTTGCCAAATCTGCAGGCTTGTTGTATTTCGGCACGGCCGTTGACAATCCCAGCCTGAGCAACTCTGCTTACACGGCAATTGCGTTCAACTCGAGCGAGTTTGGTCAAATTACCCCGGCGAACGGCCAGAAATGGGACTCTGTTGAGCCCTCCAACGGTGTCTTCAGCTATACGAATGGAGACGCTGTCACCACCAAAGCTCGCGCGGCTGGACAGATCCTGAGATGCCATAACCTCGTTTGGTACAATCAGCTTCCAAACTGGGGTAGGTTTGGATTGAAGCCGCTCGTAGACTACGAAACATTTCATTTGCTGATGCCTGTTCCAGTGTCGAGTGGCTCTTGGACCACCTCGTCCCTAGAAGACGTGATTACTACCCATATTACCAACGAGGTCACGCATGCAAGTCTTGCCGTTACAAATGATGTTTCGTGGGAGGAAAACAATGCTGACACCATGTCACAGTACAAGGGCCAATGCTATGCGTGGGACGTCGTGAACGAGGCACTGGACGACTCTGGAAATTACCGCACCGATGTCTTCTACAACATCCTCGGGACCGGCTACATTCCCTTTGCCTTCAAGGCGGCAGCGGCAGCCGACTCAGCAGCTAAGCTTTACTACAATGACTACAACATTGAGTACAGCGGGACGAAAGCCACGGCCGCCATCAACATCGTCAAAAATATCCAATCCTCGGGTGGCCGTATTGACGGTGTGGGCTTGCAAGGCCACTTCATCGTTGGGTCAACCCCTTCCAAATCGACCCTCGTCAGCGCTCTTCAGAGTTTCACGGCCCTCGGTGTCGAGGTAGCGTACACGGAGCTGGATATCAGGCACTCTAGTGTGCCGGCCAGTGCAGCTGCCCAGCAGCAACAAGCGACAGATTATGTGACCGTCGTCAGCGCGTGTCTTTCGGTCGCGAAATGCGTCGGGGTTACTGTGTGGGACTTTGATGACCAGGTAAGCTGAGCATTCAGTATCAATCAATGGACCAAAGTGCTTGGGGAGAGGAAGATGCTTTCTCGGATATTCCGAGTTGTATTATTGCTAAAGGTTCCTTCACCTGCAGTACTCTTGGGTGCCGTCGACGTTCTCAGGCCAAGGAGAGGCCGACTTGTGGTCGTCCAACCTGGTCAAGAAGCCAGCCTACACGAGTATCGCAAGTTTTCTCAAGAGTGCCGCGGCAACTGCGCCGGCCTCGACCACAGCTGCTTCTTCTACAATCACAACTCGTGAGTCTTTCGAGTTTCGATGAACATATCTTGATATATATAAATGCTGACCCCTTGGTCAAAGCTGTTACTGTATCTTCGCCTTCGACTACGGCCGCACCAACTACTACAGCAGCACCGACTACCACTGTCGCTATCGGAGGCAATGGCCATTACTCACAGGTAAAACTTACTATGCAGTTCCGTGGCTCTTGAGACGTATCAATAGCACTGACAATTGCTAGTGTGGTGGACAAGGGTTCGCGGGCACACCAGGCTGTGCTTCTCCCTACGCTTGCTCAACGATTAACGCTTATTATGCTCAGTGTCTGTGATCCATCTGCACTGGAGCAGGGGCAGTTGAAACTTGTACGCGATTGTGAATATGTACATACTTCGTACATAGCAAATACTTTATGCACACACTCTCAGGCTCTCGGCCGTCCAGAAATGTAGTCTTTCGTAATTAGCAGTTGAACATCCTTGCTTGGGCATTTATCGGCATTAATTATTCGACCTTGGCATCGCAGTCCTTGTATGAATCTAGCTTAAAGAGCCTCTTTGCATTCTCCCTTCCAATCTTGGCCTTGTCGGTGAGATTTAGCTCGGTATTATCAAACCACGTGCAGGCGGGCTCGAATTTCTCGAACGGGTAGTCCACCGAGAACATGATCCTGTCGGCCCCGACCTCGTTCATGCAGAAGTTGAGGGTGGAAGACGAGAAATGCCCACTCGTCGTGATCCAGATGTTCTCGTTGAAGTAGTCCCGGACCGTCTTGTTGCAGCTGAGGCCAAGGGGCTTCTTGACATCCTCAAACCAGTGGTTGATGCGCCACATGTCGAAGGGAATGTGCTCGCCGAGGTGGCCCAGGATGACCTGGAGCTTGGGGTGGCGGTCGAAGACGCCGTTGGTGAGCATCCCCAGCGTGTGGAGGCCCACGCCCTGCGCAAAGGACAGGGGCGGGCCGATCAGCCATGGGCGGTCTTTCCAGAGCTTCTCGTGGACGATGCCCGTCGGGTTCCGGGGGTGCAGGTACAAGGGCACGTCGAGCTCGGTGCATGTCTGCCAGAAGATGTCCCACTCGGGCTGGTCGAAGAAGATGTAGCCCTCACCGTCCTCGCCGCAGCGCTGAGTGTCGTTGACTAGGGCGCCCTTGAAGCCGTACTTGGTGACACAGCGTCTCAGCTCGTCAGCGGCCTCTTGTGGGTTGTGCATCGAAAGTGACCTAGAGAATTGTGTCGTTTTCAGTGCGGGGATTCTTTTGCAGGGGAAGAGAAGAAATGGAATGGGCAAGGAAGGAAGGCAACTGACGCAAAGCTGCCTAGGCGATCCTCGTATCCTTTGATTTTATTGGCAACATAGTCGTTGATCTCAACTGCTAGTGCCTGCGCCTCCTTGGGATCCGTGATATTTTGAACACCGGGTGCAGTGTAGGAGAGTATGGTGTAGCCAACTCCGTACTTTTCGGCATGCTTGATGCGGATATCTGTGATGTCCATGATCTCCTCGAGGTGCTTGTCCGGCTCAGTGCTGAACATGCCAGCCCACCAGCGGGCGGTCTCAGAGAACCGGGGGAGGTCGAAAGCCTCTTCAAGAATAACCTTGCCGAGCATGATGATTCTGGATTATTTCGTCAAGTTATGATGCTTCTTGTCTCGCAGGGTGTGCGAAGTAATTTGGAAGATCTTGGAGCAATGTCTGGTATTTATTTCTGGCTTTGATATTGGGGCTGCGTGTCTCTTGAGATACCAAATTCCCATTTAAAGAATAATAATTATGGGAAATCAAATATCCGATACATGGTGACTGTTACCCGAAGTACTGCTACATTCGTACGCATCTCAGAGTCACGATATTCTTCGCTTTCCCCGCGCAAAAACGACCGACACCCCGCAATCAAGTCGTCAAGGTGGACGCCAACTGCCTGCTTAGGATGGTGATCATCTCCCCCTCGGCATGAAGGTAGTGTGTGTTTCTTTAGCCGCCTTCACATCAAACGGGGCGGCCCGCCCACCAAAGTTAGAGAGAGAACCCATATCCGCTGGGAGGTACCTAGTGGAGATTGGATGCTTGGAACCGGCGCCGTCTTGGCTCGACTCTCGGGACATTCCAGCAGAAGATTGACGTTGTAATTCCGGAACACATTGCTAATACCATAAATCCGTCTCTTACCTGGAGACTGGGTTGCCGTAGGTCATCTTGATGAAAGAATCATGTATGATGTGCTGGGTGCTGCTCGCCGTTCCTTATGTTGTTGTTCCTACCTTTTGCTTTGTGGAGTGCATTATACTGTACAACAGCAGGTCACCACAAATACTTGACACAAATAGATGAACTGCAAGATACAGTACCAGAGCAGCATGTTGTTGTACAAACAATGGATTGTCAAGGCATGTCACAAAGAACACGAAAGAAAGCAGACAAGCCAACTGACATGCCACTGTCACTTACATCTTTCAAAAGCAAGACTATTTGGACTGGGCAACAAAAGGGAAGCTGAACTGGAACTTATTGCCCAGAACACAGGATTCTTTGAGTGCAAAAGGCTCTACTCGGACTCGAACCAAGGACCTTGGGATCTGCAATCCCACGCTATAACCGCTTAGCTATAGGGCCAATTTGAATTGATTCCCGCTCAAAAATGGGTGGATATATTCCACAATTCACAACTGTGGTGTAAACTCGAGCAGCGTTGATACTGACTCACCCTAACCTTGGACTAACATGGGTTACAGACAACCACATTCACGTCTAGAAGTGATTCGAGACATTTAATTCTTTGGATGAATTATACATGCTATATTGCTTTTTCCAAAGAAACCCTATTTTCAAATTGAATTGTAATGTTGACTGCTTCATTCGCCTTGTTTGGTTTGGTGAACTTGGCCTGTTCAGCGGACATCCGATGCTCAATGCATGCATCCGGGTTCTTATCCGAGATGCTGAATTCCACCTATAAAAAAAAAACCAAAAAACCACCAGGCAATTTCATGTACAGCAATTGTATTGGTGGCTGCACATTGCCAGCACAAGAAACAGTCAATTTACACAGGCCATGTGTCACATGGATGTGATTGACGTCTCGTGCATGGATGATCTCCCAGTCTTTGTCAACCGGCTGCGGAATTTATTGACCTAGGCACTTCCATTTGATATGCATCTATCTAGCTAGCCCTTTCTCAACCCTGTACACGCTGCTAATGAAAAGATTCGGAAATATGGTCAGAACGGCACCAACGAGGAAGCTAAATGAGAATCTGGGGAAATCGTGGGGACATCCGCCTCAGGCCGCTGGAAGGGGGGAAGTGGACAATCGGTAAGAGTACAACATCCGATACGACTAATGCGGCACCTCACAGCGAATGGCGTCCCGTGAATTTACAAAGGGTGGTCTTGGATATGGGCACCTTGGCCCCTGGCCCGAAAGGACGAAAACGACTCGTGAGCCGCTGTACTTTTGAGTATGGATACTCACGCACTGGCTTTCCCCAACCATACTGTAACAGCTCCTTGCTTGGCCCAAAACTTATTTCGCCGCCCCTCATCCGTTTCTATATGTTGTCTCCTCCTTCTTCTTCCTCTTCTTTTTTCCACATCATCCCACTATCATCCTCTTTCTCTTTCTCCTTCTCTTGAGTCAAAGCCCAGCTGTACAGCCTCATCCTCACCATCATCATCATCATGTCCAGCACACAAAACGGTAACGACACAAACGGCGCAGGCGCCAGTGCAAAGAAGCCCCAGTATGACCCGACCTTCACAGACAGCGTGATCGCAGCCACGGGGCCCAAGGCGACCCCGCGCATGCGGCAGGTGATGGCTTCGATGATCCGGCACGTCCACGACTTTGCCCGCGAGAACGACATCACCGTGTCCGAGTGGATGCAAGGGGTAGAGATGCTCAACTGGGCCGGGCAGATGTCCAACGACCGGCGCAACGAGACGCAGCTCCTGTGCGACGTCATCGGGCTCGAGTCGCTGGTCGACGAGATCACCAACAAGCTGCTGGTCGGGGCCGACTACGACAGCACCAAGTCAGCCATCCTGGGTCCCTTTTTCAGGAAGGACACCCCGCCTACCGAGAACGACGCCAGCATCATCAAGACCATGCCACCAGACGGGGAGGTCACGTTTATGCACGGGATCGTCACGGATGCCGCCACGGGCGCGCCCATCGAGGGGGTCAAGGTGGATATCTGGCAGTGTTCCACCAACGGCCTGTACGAGCAGCAGGACCCGGACCAGGCCGAGTTCAACCTGAGAGGGAACTTTACCACGGACAAGAATGGGTATTATGGCCTGTACTGCATTAGGCCTGTGCCTTACCCTGTACCATTTGATGGTGTGTCCACTCGTAATTTATTAGGAGAAGAAAAAGAAGACTTGCGAATACTGATGCCGACTTTGTTAGGGCCTGCCGGCAAATTGCTGCAGCTGCTAGACCGTCATCCATACCGACCGGCTCACATTCATATCATGGTAAAATGTTTTCTCCTGCTTCTTTTGTCCCCTGGTTCTAAAGCTGATGGATTTATCATCTAGGCTGGCAATGACAAGTATGCCCCCTTGGTCACACAAATTTTTGACAAAAAGACCAAGTATCTGGAGAACGACTCGGTATTTGCCGTCAAGGACGACCTCGTTGTCGACTTCAAGCCTGTCACTGGGAACCCCAAGGCTTCTCTGGAGCTGGAGTATAACATCCGTCTTGCTGTAGCAAAGTCGTGATGCTAAGATGGGATCGTGTTGAGATAATTAATTCGTACAATACCGCACTCAGGATGTATGTACTTGTTGATGCTTTCACAATCTATTTAGCGACGTTTTCTTTCATGTTATCTGCATCACAAGTGCTCTCATCCCTCCCCATAGCTCGCAGCTCAAGAGGCTCATCTAATCATCGATAAAATTAGAATGCGTCAACAGTTCATCTCCTGAAGACGTGAAAGATTGTTTCGAGATACAAATGACGCAACTTCTACTTTTATAATATCGTAGCCTCATTAGATCCTTATCATTCGGATGAGGAATGCCATACAAATGGTCTACCACACTGAGGAGTAATTTACTGTAGCGCTTATGCTGGCAATAATATGATGATATACATAAAAATGGATTTAACAGAAAACATTCAAAGCATATCTGAAAGCCACAACGCTGCCTACTGAGTCAATAATCTTATGCCTTCACTGGGTGTTGACGCTTCCACTCATCCAGCAGACCAGCAAAGTCAGGAGGGGTATACGGCTCCACCAGTTCCTTGACATACGAAGGCTTGCGATAGATCCTCAGCCCCATATCCTTCATCAACATATTCAGATAGGGTAGTCCCTCGAAGACAAGGTCTGGCAGGCTGGCACCATAGCCACAAGGGAACCGCCATTTTCCCCACTGTGTATGCAGCATAATCTCCTTCGTGACCTCCTCTGGGGTCTCCGCCATCCTGTCCAGCTTGCCGTCCAAGAACGCGCAGATCCAGACGGCCTGGACGGTGGCGCAGACGGCCGTGTTGACGGTCGACACCATGCCTGAGAAGGCGAGGTTTCTCGACTGCAGCATGGTGGAGGGGACGATGAAGCGGTAGTTCCTCAGCGGGTCGGCCTCCTTGGGCTGGAAGCGCAGCTGCGGCTGGTCCTTGAGGCGGGGGAACATGGTCAGCACATCGCGGTCCGCCTTGGCGTTGAGCGCGAGCCTGTCGGCCTCGACAACTGCCTCGGCCAGCCCGAGACCTGCGTCGTCCAGGCCGCTGATCTTCATGGACTCCTTCTTCCAGCCTGTCGAGCACACGATGCCGTCCGTCTCGAGTACCTCTCCCGAGGCCAGGACAGCCCTTCCCGGCTCCAGATGGTCGATATTGTCAATGTGCACCCTGATCCGGCCTTCCTTCACCAGGTCGAAGATGGGCGTCTCGTAGTTGAGAATGCTCAGCCCGCTCGCGATCCAGAAGGCAGAGTTCCACGGCTTCAGCTTGGCCAGCTCCGGATGGGCATCGTAGCGGATGGCATCCAGCACATCGCCCTGCAGGACCTTCCAGAAGGCATCCACCACGAACCTGCCCACTCTCGTCCCGTGCAGGAGGTTCCTGATGCGCCCGTAGCCGTCCTCGCCGCCCCAGGGGCAAGGGCTGAACCACGTCAGCAGGCGCACGTTGAAAATTGTGTCCAGCCTGCGCTTCAGGGGCGTGACAAGGGGCGGCGCGATCCACACGGGGCCGTGACCATTGGGCCGTATGACGAGGTCGACGGTGGTACCGTCCTGGGCGAGGGCGTAGGCCACGTCATAGGCGGACTTGGCACCTCCGACCACGATGGCATTCTTGGCTTGTTTCAGCTCCGAAGCCCGCCGGCAAAAGTCCTTGGCGTGGAAGAGGGGCCGGCCAAACGTCTCGGCGCCGGCGTACTGGGGGAAATTAGGGGTTGAGGTGAGGCCGGTGGCAAGGACGAGCTTCTTGGTGGTCAGAATGCGCTGGTTCTGCTTCTGCTGTGCATTGTTGTTGTTGTTGTCGTCGTTGGGGCTAGTCACTGTGAGTGCCCAGCCTGTGATTTCGCCGGATGTAGCGTCAGAAGAGGACCGCAGTGCCTTGACGTCGTCGACCTTGGAATGAAATTGTGTCCTCTCCAGCACGCCGAACCTCCTCGCAAAGTCCGTCAGGTACCTGTGCAGCACGGCGCCGGGGATGTGGCTCCCTGACTTGACGCCGTAGATGTCCTCAGACATGGGGAAATCTGGATACTCATAAGAGCCGATCATGTTGTTGGACTTGAGCCCTGGGTAGAGACGAGACTCTGACCAGGTTCCACCACAGCTCTCGGCAGATTCCAGCACGGCGATGCGCTCGTGTGGGTGTGTCTCGATGTAAGTCCTGGCTGCCGCGAGGCCAAACCAGCCTAGAGGAAGAAGATTGATTAGTATGTGTCAATTAAAGGTCTAATGTTCAGTCTATGACCCAACTTACCAGCCCCGACCACGATCATGTCATATGTTTCCTCTGCCATGTTGCTCATCGTAGCCCAAGCAGCCAAGAATAAGTCTTCTTGTTGGTTGTCGTCGTCAGAAAAACAAAAACAAAAAGTCGCTCGAGCAACTTCGAATTTTGCCCACACGAACACAAAGAGAGAGAGAGAGAGAGAGGAGGGAAATATACAAGCTTATGTGATAAGGGTGATGTGTGATATTCGATATAGTAATAATATCTCAAAAGCCTCCCCCTCCTTCTGTTTTTCGAGTCCGTGTGTCTTCTCTCCTTTATTAATTCATTGAAAAGGCCACACGTTTCAGGTCCGGGCGGGCGGGCGGCTGACGGACATCGTCTACTCTGAGAGAGAGGAATGTGGATAATAGCGCAGGACCACAACCGACGGCTTGTTATCTATTTTTCCTCGGCATATAAGAAAAGGTAGACTAAAAGTGTTTGTTGATGAGGCGCTGGTGGCCAAGAGACGGCTAAGACATTCAGTGAATGTGTCGTGTGGCCATTCTCAAATAAGATTTGGTCCCCTTATCTTGCCTGTTAAGTGCTTGAGTACATATTTTCTCACACTAAATACTTTACAGCCCCCAAGATCCAGGGCAATCCGGGCCGTGCTTACGGCGAGGAAGAGGCCTAAACTGACTTGGGGGTTGCGGGGTGGCACCGGTCCTGGTGTCGGCTGTTGCACCTTGCACTGCTGCTGCTGTGTGACACACTCGCTGTTGTATAGTAAGCTGAGGGAGGCCTGGGTACATCCATTATTGATTACGAGACGAAGGGGAGAGAAAGCAAAACAGAAAGAAAAACCACAAATGAGTGTCGATCAATGGTCATAGGAAGTTGATCTTTGGAATTTTGAATTTTGGGAGAATCATCTTTGCCATGACCTACTACTGTATTGAAACTGCGTGCAGAGAGAAGAAGTACAGCAAATAATTAACCGCCAGTGGATGCTGGCTCAGACTCTTATTTTCTACCACAACATACACACTTTTTCTGTTCCTACTCGTAGCTGATGACCCCATCAATAGTACCAACATGCAACCCACCCGTGATCTGAATATCCGCGGCAGTAGTAAACCGGCTTGCATCGCTCAGCAGGTACACCACAGCCCCCGTCAGATCATTCTGTGTGCTGAGCCTCTGCATCGGCGGGGCCAGCCACATCTGGTCCCCTTCCCTCTTGCTCTTCATCTCCCGGACCGTCCTCGTCATGTCCGAATCCACGAACCCAGGTGAGATGGTGTTCACCCGGATCTTGTGCGGGGCGAGCTCTACGGCCAGCGCCTTGGACAGCATCAGCACTCCTCCCTTGCTGGCGTTGTATGCGGCCATCCGGTAGCCGGGGAGGGCGATGTGGCTTGACTGCGAGGCGATGAGGACAATGCTGCCTCCTCTGCCTTGGGACAGCATCTGCTTTGCGGCCAGCTGGGCGGCGAAGAATGTGCCTCTGACCTGTTTTTATTTATTTTCAATGAGACTGAATTCGCTCAGAATGATAATTATAAGCAGTCAAGTTGAAGACTCACATTGATCTCCTGTATCCTTGTAAACTCCTCCCACGTCTGTTCGATAAAGGGCTTGTCAATGGCAATGCCCGCCGCAGGAACCAGCCCATCGATGGATCCAAGTTCCTTGATGGCTGTCGCAAACGCCGAATTGAGGCTCTCCTGCTGGGTTACATCCGTTCGTATATAAATTGTCTTGGCCCCAAACTTCTGGCTCAGGCTGGCCCACTCCTTCTCGTCCACGGGCTTCTCCTGGATGTCCAGCACGGCCACGTTCCCGCCCATCTCGCAGATGGCCCTCGTCACTGCAAAGCCGATCCCCTGGGCGCCGCCCGTCACGACGTAGTTCTGCCCTCGCAGCTCGAACATTGGGCGGACATCCTCCAGGGTGTCTGTCATCTTGAACAGATTTTGCGGTGCAGATATTTGAAAAGGCAGTTCTTCTAATGTGTAGAATCTCAATGAGTCAAATCTGAGGAAGGTTGTGATCTGTGAAAGTTAAGCTCCTCGTCGTGCACAGGGCGGACCTTGATGATGATGGATGAGCCGTGGGAGAAAATAATCCCCTCCTCCCCCCTCCAAGTGGATAAGTATTTTTACTGGCGCTCGTAGCGGATCCTCAACGGCGGCTAAGACACCTAATTACAGAGGCAATTCACTGAAATTGTTCTTACTTACACGTTTTACTATTAATCTTCTTGGCAAACATAGTGGCACAATAGCCCTCTATTCTCTTTGCCGCCATTGAACGAGTCGGGGCCGAGACCAGCTCCGCACCGTTTGATGGCGCTCCGATAAGCTGCATCTTTGATGCGCAAAAAGAGGGAGGGGAGATAAGCGGCAACGTACAGTCTTTTTCAATCACGTCACAGAGACGAAGGTCAGTGGGTGACTTATCAAGTCAGTCAGCCAGTCAGTGGGTCTTTAACATACCACAGCAAGAGAGAGAAAGCCCCTTCTATCGTAGGTCAGTACAATAATAGACACAAAAAGTCACGACTTGAGATCCATATTTTAACTGTTATTTCGAGAGCATCAGCAAGGCTGTTCTTTCACAACACCATATCCCCTCACCCCACAATTGTCCCGCCATGTTCAACGACATCACCAAACCCCCGCCTCCGCTGCCGAGCCCCGTTCTCACCGAGGTGGTGCCCGGCGTGTCACTCCTCAGGCCTCTGAGTCGCCGTGGTAAAGGCCCTGGCATGATTGTCCTCACGTCCGGCCATGAGGATCCTCTTGCTATCATCGAAGGTGTGCCTTCTTCCATGGTGAAATGGGCAGAGGAAGGATACACCGTCCTTGGGATTCAGGCCAGCGCCTTCTTGACTGCAGACAAGGAACAGCTCATCAGGTCTGCTGTGGAGACCCTGGAGGACTGTGACAAGTGTGAACCCAAGGACAAGATCGGGCTGGTTGGTGAGTTCCTTTTCTGAATTACCTGCACACACACGGAGACAGTACCAAGTGTTAACAGGTGTGAAACCAAGCTTATGAGCCTGAACTGTGGATCATGACGGCTCCAGCCCTCTCGACTCACCCTTCCATCGTCGCCGCCGTCGTGTATGCAGACGCCCCCAACGAGACCTCGTCGTCGTCATCGTCATCAAAGGCTCTCGAGGGCGTGTCAATACCTGTGGTTTGCCATCTCGCAGGCAAAGGCAAGGCGCCCCCGACAAGATCGGACATGCTGAAGGAGTATTTTTACCCTGACGTGGCATCCTACAAGTTCGCCACGCCTTTCCAGGCTTCGTTTCACTACAATACTGAGAGCGTCTCGCATACCCGTAACTTGACGCTCTTGAAGGAGAAGATGGGTGGGCCCTTCTTCGATCTCGAGACGATCTGGGACGAGCACTGTTATTATGAGTTTGCAGACCGGAGTATGGAGCACACGATGGTAGGTCACTTGATCTTTTCCTCTTTTACATGCCGATCATCCGTTATTCAAAGAGACGTCTTCAACGTCCCCACATTTGGCCCCCTTCCCCCAAGAATTAGTTATCTTAACTGACAATCCGACAGAGTACGATGGTACAAGAGCCGTACGTGAACCATGTGCCAACGGTAAGACAATTCCTGCACAGGTTTGGGCAAATATGTAGCTGTCAGGGCGGCTGACGAAGTATGATTAGATGACTGGTGGCATTGGACGCCCGAAATTATCCCATTTTTACCAGCACGACTTTATCTTCAATAACTCTGCCGACACCGAGCTTGAGCTCATCAGTCGAACAATGGGTATTGACCGGGTCGTGGACGAGTTCATCTTCAAGTTTACACATGATCAGGTGATTGACTGGATGTACGTTGGCATTAACCCCTTCAAACGCTTAGACGTGCATAAACAAATTCAGGGTGCTCAGCTGATCAATCCAATGGCACACACAGTCTGCCTGGGATCCCTCCCACAAACAAGAGGGTCGAGGTTCCTTTTGTGGCCGTGGTGAATATCCGTGGTGACCGGCTGTACCACGAGCACATCAGCTGGGACCAAGCCAGTGTTCTGCGACAGATAGATCTCCTCCCCGAGTACCTCCCTTTTCCATACCCATTGCCAGGCAAAAGTGACACAACAACTACTGGCAAGAGTATCGAATATCGTCTTCCGGTTGCTGGACTCGAGACTGCCCACAAGATGAGAGACCGCAACTCGGTACCGTCCAACGAGATGTTTGCATTCAAGGTTCGCGAGGTCTAATTGGCTGCGTATATCTTGTCTGTCTGGTTGTCTACGTATATATCGTCTACGAAGTTACTGTATATGAATCTAATTTGAGAGGCCTTTTTGTGCCACAATATAATAGTGATCTTCAGGCCCACAATCCGCATCCGCCGGCGGTACATGTCTAGCCATCCGTGTAAACTTGATCTCGAACCCCAGTCCCGCGAGCATCACACCCCATCCCTGTCTCGTGAACAAGGTGTAGTAGTTGTCCCTGCTCATGAACCGCTCTCGGATCCCTCGAGCACACAGCCCATCAGCATCGTACGTTCCCCCTCGGCCCTCCGGGTCCAGATCCTCCGCGGCCATCGTGCAGATGCAGAGAAGCCCGCCGGTTTTCAACCACCTACTCCACTTGGCCATCAGCTCTTCAATCTCCTCCCGGGTGAGCACAAATAGCGATAGGATATTGAACACGGCGTCGAACGCCATCTCGGCGGCGGGAGGCTCAAAGACGCGCATATCTGCGACGTGGAACTGCCCGTTCGGGACTGCCTTTGTGATCAGTGTGATCATGGCCTTGGACACGTCGATGCCTGTGACTTTGTGCCCAGCTGCTGCGAGGGATAGAGCCACGGGCTTTCCTGTGCCACAGCCCGCGTCGAGGACTTGAGAGCATGGCGGAAGCAGGGGAATTGTGTAGTCCAGGAAGGTGAGTAGGCCCTTGTTGCTGCTGAACCCCTTTTCGTATTGGAGGGCCAAGTCGACGGACGGATAGAATGATGTGTCCAGATTCACCATGGCGTCTGATAGTTGAGAGCCCAAATTACTGCTTGAGGCCGGCGTCTTGCAAGTATATTCAACTGAAGTGGTATTAGTTGCCAGATCATCTGGGGAAAACTCTGCAACATCTGGATTGGGGGCCTCTGGAGACAACACATAGCTTCTACACTTGCATACTCTATGATCAAAGACCCACAGCCAAAAATACATTGCAATTGCACCATATCATCTGGAAATGTTGTAGGATCCTAACTATAATCGTCAAACCGAGGGGGTAAGTAGATCCGTAACTGCAGCAAGCTAAGTGTCTTCTATTGGGTTTCGCAGGGGTTTGAGGACGCATCGCCTGCTTCCCCGGGAGGCATCATCCTACTCATGTCCCAAAGTAAATTGAAGCACGTGGAAGCGCATTGAGTGGTTTCTCTGCACGCCGGCGGGGAAAACGTGATTACAGCACTTAGTTTCATTCATACTTTTTGATCTCATGACGTACGATGGATCAGCAAAGGTTATAATTTCAGCAGAGCATCCCAGTCTAGATAGGTGCACTTTATTGTTTGTTATTAAGTATTTTGCTCCGCTTCTTCTTGTCGCCGTATAATATTGTAAGGAAGTTGAGACTTGGACAATTGAACTGCCCTCTTGATAACTAGTTCACGATGGCCAGCATGAACCCGTCTACAATGAAATCGGAATGCTCCTTGTGGCTCGAGGCGGTTTGAACCAGTGTCGCCGTCACCCTCTCGTCCTTACCCACCTTGACAGCCATCGCCACCTTCTCGAGGTCTTTGCCCTCATCTATCTTCTCCCGCATCTCCCTGACCACATTGTCCACATAAATGCACCCCTTCTTCCGCGTCAGCTTCACAGCCAGGTCAAAGTACTCCCACTGCTCTTCCCAGTCCGCATCGATAAAGATCATATCAAACACCCGCCCCTCCTCGATCAGCCTCGGCATGACATCCAGCGCCGAGCCCAGGATTACCTCCACCTCGCCCCGCGGGATGCCCTTGACGTTCTCGAGGGCCACATCCCTGTGCTTCGGGTTGAGCTCGATGCTGGTCACCTTGCAACCGGCTTGCTCGGCCAGCCACAGCGTGCTGTAGCCCCCGAGCGTCCCGATCTCGAGCACCGTTTTGGCCCCGATCAGCTGCGCTTGGATCGCAAGGTACTGGCCCTGAAGCGGCGAGATATTGATCGCGGGGATCCCTGCCGCGTTGCTGTTGCGGATGGCGTCGTCGCGCCGTTGGTTGGGGTGGATGAGGCTCTTCGTGGCCACGTTATCGATAGTGCGGGTTGCCGTGAGCACGGAGGCGTTGTTTTCTGTAGTCTCAGCCATGGTGACTTGAGTTGTTCTTCGCTTGTGTGGAGGTAAATAACGTGAAAGTAGTGTAAAGGCGTTTGATGGGGAAGTGAATCGGTTGAAAACGAGGATCCTCTTGCCAAAAGACATAAGCCAGAGTCTTCTGGGGGGATAAAAATGTTAGTTAGAACTTGCTGGATAGAAACAAGAAGATGTGTTGATATTAATATAGTCACTACGCCCTCTAGCTTACAAAAGTGCCGAACTCCTCTACGTGATAATGATCAGCCTAATCGTCTATAACGCAGAGATGCGGCAATGCATTTGCCCGTATTATTACCGAGGACCGAAGTGTAAGGGGAGCAACTCTGCTTGTATAAGTGAACCATGATGACGACCGAGCGACGACCGGAGCTCGGGAGTTCCATCGTTCAGATAGACCAGCAAGTACTTGCATGCTGATGGTCGCCTTGATTGGCTGTTCGTAACTCCGTCACTGTTAGCTCGCTGGTGATCCTGTAAGGTATGTTGATCAGCTCTGCGTAAGATCTCACATGCAGGCAGGCCAGGTAAATCCGAGGGTCAGGTGTTTGGAGAGCCTTTCACAAACGCGGTACACTATCAAGTTGAGGGTGTGGTGTGGTGCCCGACACTGACCGTCGACTCGGTCGGAGCGGCCATGTTTCGCATCCTCCATGTATTTATGACCGAGTCAGCGAGCCTTGCAAATAATGGCAGGTGTATCAGTCTACTTCTAAGTGCTTATTGTTTGACAATGGACAAGCGCTCGTAGAACGTTAGGAGAGACATCAAAGAGTGCAACTAGTAAATTACATTAGTAAAAGAACCACAGAGTCTCGCAAAGCCAGAAGAACCACGAAGAGATCAGCTCGTCGGTTCAAACGGCATAGCATAACCATCCCAGAGGATCCCAAACATGAGATCATTCCCTGGCAGAAAATCAGACATTGATATTGCGCTTAGAGAATCGCTTCCGCTCCATACTTCAGTCTCGCCTGTTGTAAACTCGTCAAAGTCAATGTCTGGCGTCGGGATCTGCGCAGCGTCCACGCCTATTGCCGCCTCATGACTTTGATCTATCTGAGGGCGAGGGTGCAATGTTCCTCCTTCGCCTCTGGGTTCTCTCCTTGCATCGGACGATGCATCGAAGGACAATATTTGCTCAACGTAGGGAGCCCTCGACCGCGCACGTTCTTGCCGCATTTGTCGCCTGTAGTTGTCTATTGCATCAGAAAATGTGGAGAGAATCTTATGGTACTGGTCGGCTTGTGGGCTTAGACGACCTATGAGGGACAAGACGTGTCGTGAACTGTGAAATGCGTCTCGGGCATCTGTGTCTGAGTCGTCTGCGAGAAGAGCGAAACCCAAGACTAGACCTGCCGCGAAGACCCATGCTGTCATGTGTTAACATAATTCATTCCTTGAGCCGAAACGTTTTCATTCTTGGAGTTAATCGAAATAGGAACACGTCAGAGCGCCTACAAACCTTTGATGATGCACATATTACCCAGAAAGACGCCAGCGTCAACTGCCTCTTGGCACATCTGAGCCATGAGAGTCGCAGCCCTGATACAAGCACGAGAGAGTTCGGCCACAGTCTCTGTTGAACCGATGGGCAGGTCGCTGGTATTGTGCTGTCGTCTCTCTCTAAAATGAGAGGAGTTCCCGCGCAGTCGCGGCATGATGTGTTGTATAAGGAATTGCCTCGATGCACAGATAATGCCAAAATAGTAGGAACCTGCTGTGTGGATATTGGCAATCATCTTCTCTCGGTAGCTCGAGTGGTCCTCCTGCCCAGGGACCTGGGCCTTTCCTGGGCGCTGGCGGAGTGCCACGGGGAGCATCTGGCTCCATTCGCGAAGGAGTTGCAAATAGTGCTCGGCCGAGGAAGGTTTGAGGGCACCCTCGTCGGCGAACTCACCAACTACCGTCTCGAGTATCGAACAGGACTCATATGTTGCCCTGAGAGCTAAAGATCGGTGACTGGTAACGTGCAGGTCCTGGTCGACGTCCCCAGAAGTGATGTCGGCGGATCGCAACGAGGGAGCGCTGCTTCTTCTCCCAAGAATTGAGGAACAAACGATATCGAATACTCGGACGCTTTTCGCCACTCTCAGCCTGCGGGTGTTGAATGTCAGCCCTGCTTCTCCCGCCCTGCTTAATAATATCTGTACAACCTCAACTGACCTTGTACCTTGTTCTTCTTTTGACATGTGCTTGTATTGTGTTGCAGCATGAATTCCAAGAATATCGGCGGATTTGGCGGCTACGCCCAGATACATGAAGGCGGAATTCCGACGACATGCACCGCACATATAAAATGCTAGCAGGATAAAAGCCCTGACCAGGTTCACCGTCGGGTTCTCAAGCATTTTCTCGAATGCCATCTGCCGACCAGCGGCGAAATACCTCGAGGCGCGCACAAGCTCGTCTCGAGAGCTCCCCCTGACCTGGCACCCGATGGCTATGATGATGTATGACGAAGCGAGAGCTGCCCGGTCCACTGAACTTCTGGGCCTTGAAGTCTCGGCTTTGGCCTCGCGGTTTGATAACTTGATGAGCTCGGCCAGCTCGTCTTGCGTATAAAGATCGAGAAATCCACTTGACTGGGATGTGTTTAGCTGAAGATACGACAATCCTTGTAGAAGTAAAACTTACTGCTTCCAAAAAGCAGCGCGCTAGATCATTCTTTTCATCTTCACCCAAGTCATCACGAAAATCCTCGCCACTCGCCTCAGGGCCTGCCAACTCAAACCAACTATGGCTGTGTTGGCCATCGGTAAAGCCAGAAGGCCCGACATAGAGCTTCAGTGTCTTTTGTAAGAAGCGCAAGAATGAGAGCGCTGCGGTATTTCCAACGAAAACTAACGGGCATCTAGGGTCAGCAACAAAGTCTATAGAGGGACATGGCAGATGGTAGTGAACGAGGCATTGGGGCGATGCAAACATGCCAAGTCCAGACGAACACGCACACGCGTACACACACACACCATACACACACCTACCTTTGGCACCACTTGAACTCGACAGCATCAGAGGTTTCTGCTGTGTGGATCTTTCCACTGAGTTTCTAGAATCTGGCATGTCATCCGTCTCACTATCCGCATCTTCCGTCGGTCCCTGGGTTTGCAGCTGCTGCGATGCCTCAGAGCCACTGCTGTACCCGGTCCCAGGCGGCTGCTGCTGTGTGGGACCAGTGAAGGTGGTAGACCTGGCGTATGTCGACGCATTTCTGCTCACAGCAACCGTAGGTGGCTGTGGAATGACGGGGTGGGAATATCGACTTCTCTTGTCCCTTGCCGTTGGCGTGTAAGTGCACGTATCCTGGGTCCCCTTCTTCAGGCACAGTCGACATGGCTGATTGGCGTCACATCTCTTCTTCGAAGCCTTACAGGCATCACAGGCTTTCACCGAGCGCTGCCTGTCTTGTGGTCTGACCTTGGGGCGTGGCATGACTGAGATCGGTTCAATGACGGACTGGCTAGCCAAATGACTGCCTGTACGGACTGTGTCGAAGGGCAACGCACTGTGGAAGGGCGGATACGGAGGCAGTCCGGAGCCGGAAATCCCCTTGGGACAGAGACGGAGCCCCAGTTCTGGAACAGGGTCCCGAATGCAGCGTCTCGTACGATATAATTGGCAGGACAGCGTGCTGTGGCTCTTCTTCAAAAGGCGGATAGTATCGTGAAGCAGTCCCAATGAGCGGGAACTCTGAGACGCAGCGGGAAGATGAGCCAGCGGCAAAGGGGGTATTACCCGCAAAGGGGAGGGAGGGAGAAGAGATAAGCTCGCCCATTGACGACACTAACATGACATCGAGCGGTTATTTTGCCAAGATATGATTGACATTATTGTACCGTCTGTTGTTCGAGTATAGGTGCTTTAGCCGCCACCCCTGTGCGATAGATAAGCACAGCCTTGAATCATTTTTAGGGCGGGTGGATCAGTCTGCGATCATGGCTAAGTATGATGAGCACATCCGAAAGATAGGAATGCCGCCTGTGTGATTGTGTTCCGACCTGGCTGTACCGTGGCTCAATTTACTTTTTTCAAAGGGAAGACGAAATCATGGCTACGTTTAAATCTGAAAGCCTGGCAGGAAAAGCACACGAACCGTCAATGCCAGCAAGCCACGACATTGATAAGTATTGTCTTTCTGCCAGCACACAACTTATTGAGACCAGCAAGCTCGACCAGCCATAAACCTTTTTTTTGTTGTTATTTAACTAGTTAACATGGGTTCTTACTCTGATTCAAACAACTCCTGGCGAAGACTCGATGTGGGCGTGGTCGGCGGTGGAATTGGTGGCATGGCAGTGGCTATTGCCCTCCGCAGAGCTGGGCATGCCGTCACAATTTATGAGCGCAACGACTTTGTAGGGGAGGTGGGAGCTTCAGTATCTTGGTGAGCCTTTGAACCCCCTGATTTCTCACTAGGTGTTATTATTTCGGACGCGATTGCTCTGATGTGATATAACCACTATGGAACCTTCGGGCTGCTGAGATCAACCATAAACTCTCCTTTTTTCCAAGTGGATACCCAAGGCGTCTTTGTCTTTTCGTCTTTTCACATGAAAGTGTTTGGTTATTTCTGACTGACAGTCTGATAGTGCGGCCAACGGTTCCCGCTGGTTGCACGAGTGGAATGTCGACGTCGAGAAAGGCGATCCTGTCATCCTCAAGAGTCTCATCAACAGGGACTGGAAGACTGGAGAGCCTCTAAGTGTCTACAGTCTCGAAGACTACAAGAGAAGATGGGGGTTCGAATATTATATGTTTCACCGCCAATACATGCACGCAATGTTGAAAGATACCGCGTTGCAGGAGGTAGGCGAGGGAGAGCCCGTGAGACTCTGCGTAAACCACAAGGTAAGCAGTAACTTGCACCAACAACCAATTATTGGTAAACTTATTAACGGACTTAGTGTGAAAGCATTGACCTCGAGGCTAGTGCCATCACCTTTGCCAACGGCCACACAGCGCAGCACGACCTCATCATCGGCGCCGACGGGATCGGCTCTGTGGTTCGCAAGCTCATCGGTCTCACACCCGAGAAGAAACCCGCAGACTCTTCCTGCCTGCACGCTAACGTGCGAAGGGAAGATGTCAAGCGCCTGGGCCTTGTAGACTACTCTGCGGATGCGGCTCTTGAGTACTGGGGGGGCCAGGAGGGCAAGTGGGACAAGATCGTGCTGAGCCCGTGCAACGGCGGCGACCTGTTGTCCTATTATTGCTTCTTCCCACGCGAGGCTGGCGACTACACCAGCCAGAGCTGGGGCGGCGAGGACCGCCCTGTTGAGGAGCTGTTGGCTCCTTATCCGGAACTAGACAAGCAGGTGAAGGATCATCTCGCTATCGGTATCGAGATCCAGCCCTGGCGATTATGGGTGCAGTCAGTTTAGATCATCATTCCGAGATTCCCGATTTGCGCATTATGAAATTCTGACTTTTTTTGTACAGCCAACCGTACCCATACATCATCAACCACACGACATGTCTGCTTGGCGATGCAGGCCATCCGGTATGCTTCGTTGTACCACTGATGTGGCCCCGATATCTCTGACTAATTGAGTTTGTTTGTGTCTAGATGTTCCCTCACCAGAGCCAAGGTGCTTGTATGGCCATCGAGGACGCTGCCGCCCTGGGAATATTGTTCAGCAAGCCGTACTTTAACGGCAATGTTGTTGAGACGCTCCAGGTCTACCAAGAAGTGCGGTTGCCGCGAGCCACCAAGGTGCAAGCCGCGGCAGCAAAGGCTGCCTATAATATCAACGAGCGGATCGGTAAGCCACAGGTTTTGATCTGACTTCTTCTGTATGCAGTGGTTCTTACTAAGTATACGTCTCAGGCTTCTCAAGCAATACCAACTTCAAGGGCTACAAGGTCGAGGACGAAACGAAGAAGCTGACGATTGAGGAGATGAATGCGTGCGTGCAACTCTACAGAACCTCCATCATCCACCTCACGTTTCGCTACGAGGAGGTCTGCTAACTTTTGGCTTCAGATATGACATGTACAAGGATATTGAGGAGGGTCTCGCGAGGCAAAGAAATGTGCCCTTCACGGACAAATTTATCAAGGGCCTCCCGGTGGGTTTGCAGATGTCCAACGGTGTGACAATCGGGAGCTAGGTTTTTTCTCTCGGTTTTATAGTACCAATTCGACAATTTTTTAGAACATACAAAAACGGTTGAGGGATTATCAGTTGATCAATTTTTCCATAAAAAATGGGTTGTCTGGTGTCAGCAGTTGTTTTCTTCAACAGTTTCCCAGCCCTATTGTCGAGCAGTGTCCCAGTGGCTCGTTCCAATCGATTGCATTTCCTGGTTGGATTCGAGGCTGACTGTTGTGGGGATCCATTAATCAATGGCATATATTCAGTAGGAAGTTCAGATACAATGTTGGAATTCCAAGATTCCAAGGTCTAGTATTTCAAAAGACTGCCGTCGTAGTCTTTAGGGAATCCCGCTGCGGACTTCCAAGGCTGGCGGAATTCCACAGCGGGGCCGACAAAGACGTGGAATTCCACAAACGTCTCAAGTACTATTTATACGGCTCGTGTTTACTTTATGCATATCCAAAAAGAATTATGATTTTCAACATTTTTCACTTGAGCTATATTCAGACATCAAATTGTCTCTACCAGGCGCGTCTATGAATAATTTGCCTATAAATACTCGTAAGACCACTGCCAGCATGGCAGCTATCCACAAAGTTGCCATATTTGGTGTAAGTGCTTCAATGATTTCCCCTCAAGTCACAACTAACAATCCTCCAGGCATCAGGCAACTTCGGCGCTCCCATCACCTCAGGCCTTCTCAAAGCCAACTTCGACATAACTATTTTCTCGCGCACCGATTCCACTTCTACCTTCCCACCAAACATCCCCGTGCTGAAAATCACATACAACCTCGAGGCCCTCACAGCAGCCTTGAAAGGCCAAGACGCTGTGGTCAACGTCATAGGCACCGGCGGCAAGGACGTGCAGAATATCATCACCGATGCCGCAGAGGCCGCGGGCGTGAAGCGACTGATTATCAATGATTTCGGCTGGGGACCTGATGCGCGAGGCTTGCCTGAGTTCCAAGAGGTTCACAGCATGTGTGTGGCTTGGTGGGAGTACGCGATGAAGAAGAGCGCGCAGAACGGAACCTTTACGTGGACGGGGATCACTATTGGAAACCCCGTGGACTGGGTGAGTGACATTAACTTAACAGCTGTATTCTATTTTCCTCGTCATGAACGTGTGCTAAGATCCTCCTGTCTTATTTCCCAAGGCCATGGCGAAGTTTCCTACCATGGGCTTTGACATCAAGAACTCGTCGGCAACAATCTACGACCAGGGCGAGGAGCGCTTCACGGGCACCACACTGCAAGGCATCGGCCAGAGCGTCGTGGGGGTCCTGCAGCACCCCGATGCGACGGCCAACAGGTTCGTCAAGGTCCTGTCCCTCGTGACCTGCCAGAACGAGCTCCTGCGGGCCTTCGAGGCAGTTACGGACAAGAAATGGGCCGTCGAGCAGTCCACGACCAGCGCACTGATGGAGCGTGGCCGTGCGAAGCGCCGTGATGGGGACCGCGGGTGGGTGCTGGATCTGGTTGTCGCGCAGCTGCTGGATGAGGGCCAGGCGCGCTGCGTCGTGGCGCCTTCGTGGGAAGAGGCAAACTCGGGTTTGCTGGGGCTGGAAGCGGAGAGTGTGAAGCAGGTGGTTTGGAAGGCTCTTCAACTGCGCGATGTAGTTTGATGATGTCCTCCAGATGCCAACTAGTTTTTGACGAGTTTCCTTTCAGTCAGTTTGGTGATATTGGGGGATTTCATAAATATTTATTGAAGGCCTACTTGTACAGAACTTCAACCTCTCCGCCCTTTGCATCTACTTTCTCAGGCTCAGGTGCCCTGAACTATTGGCGGGGAAGATGTGGGAGATCAGTCGTGAATTTGCAAGCACTCTCGTCCCAAGAAGTGATGAATAACGATAGAATGACTTGTGAGCCCTTGCTTGGTTGTAGATCATGGGAAGGGATGGACACGGGGCTGTCATCGACATGTTTCAGAGGACGACGTCACATTTCTCGATGTCAGGGTCTCAGTGTGACCGGTCTTCAGATCTTCGGAGAACTTGTGAACCGCATTTTCATGTGCACACCTGGCACTCAAACTGAGTCTGTTGCTCAGAGTGCTGTCGTACCATGTAATCTTGCCCATTGACGTTGGCGGCCTCGGGGGGAATGCACAAGAATGATACCCTAAACTTGCGGAAGCCGTGATATAAGCTTGACGATAGCTTATACTGTGGTATCTCTGCCTTAGTCAACATAATCGAATGTTGTCAGTTGTGGACACACATGAACAACGACCCAAGACTTTGTCTACTGCAACACAGGTAAACTCGGTTATAAAATCGGACGATCGAGACCACTGAATCCACCTTTAAGAGGATGTGCTATTGGGTCCGCCCATATCCACGGCAATGTACCAAAGAACTGTGCTCCCCCCTCCAGAGCTGCAACGACAGACCAGTAGAGAGGGAGAGAGAGAGAATCACGGACGCAAACTTGCGGGCGAACCAACAGAGATGAGAGAGAGAGATTTCACTGCAACAAGGTGTGTGCACTGCCCTCTTGGCTCACCCGTGGCGATGCCCCCCCCCTCCCCCTCCTTAATAAGTCTGTTCTCTGATGCGCATTGAGGACCGGAACCACTTTTCCTCTGCCAATCTTTTAGCATCCCAGCGGGCGACGCCCGAGCCAGGGCGCTACTGTATCCCCTGCCAACACCCTGCCGTGCATCTCGTATGGACCATATGAAACAGCGACCCAATCTCGATGCAGTAAGATGGTTCTGGTGCGCATGAATCTGAACCCTACCCGATGACCTGGGGATGACCCGGAAGGGAAAGAGAGAAAAAGAAGAAGAGGCTCTCTCTACCTCTTTTCTCTTCTTGCCGGAGATCTTGCCCTTTTTTTTTTTTTTTCCCGACGAGCACACGGCATAAGAAACGAATTAGGATGTTGAAGGAGGATACCCAACCAGGTAAGGTGGACCTGAAGGCATGGTTGAGGAAAATAAAATCAATCTACGAGATGATGCACGGATCGATAGGTGTCCCCCCCTATTTTTAATTCTCCCCTCCCGCTGTCGTCTCTGGAGGCAGCCCCTCTTCCAGGCATCTGGACTCGATCGTTTGCCGGATTTCCCCGCCAGGTGTTTTGAACGGTGTGAAAAAAAAGTGCACGATGAGTGTTTTGAATTCATACCTGCAGTTCACCAGTGCCATGGTGTGTTATATCCTGGAGAAGCATTGCAGTTTCTCTGGTAGCTTTCACATCATACTTTTTCCCTTGTCGATCATTCATACATACCATGTACCGGCTTGGGGGGGGGGGGGTCCTCTAAAGTACATACCCAAAAGGAAGATGCCGAAAGAAATAGTTGGTTGCTTTGAAAGTGGACCTCTCGGAATATTGCTAAAGATAAACCCACCAGCGACTCATCACCCTGACATGGAGCCCACCTCGACTGTTGAACCTTGAGAATGCTTTCTCTGCCATAAGAGAGTCAAAAGAGTGATGATGAGTTTATGGCGGCACTGTCTTTGACATGCAATGGTTATGAGGCGCGCTGTGGTTGATAAACTCGGGTTGGTCTGCTCGACATTGATCCATCCCCAATACATATTCGGTCCAAGTTATCCCTTGAGCAGTAGGGGCCTGGAAGAGCAAGAAAGCCACCCGTGGATCTGCAGGTCTCGAACTCATTCCCAAAGCCGAGTTCCTAGGTTTGTATGTGCATCTCTTTTCTCTTTCTTTCCCCACTTGAACCCATTTCATGATACATACTATAGTAGTATTCGTTCGAAACAAGATCTGCCCGCACACACATAGCCCTGAACAAGACCAGACCCGTGTGAACATGCCCTGTCTTAGTTTCCCTTTTTCGCTCTGATCTTTCTCTCTAGGTTCAAGCATCCATCTTGTGTTCTGGGTCCCTTACTCTTTTCGCTCGCAAGTAATTATACGTAGGAACCTGGGCCTCTTCCAGCCAGGGTCTGGTATGTCCTGCCTGGGGGGAAGGAAGGGGGCGGAGGGGGTTGTCACTCTGCTATTACTGTACTAGCGGGTGCAAGGCAAGGGGCTGGGTCCTCGAGGGAGTGTGGTGTCGCGCCAGGCCATGGCAGGGGGGCGGGATGAGGCTGGACCCTACGACCCTACCTAACTAATCAACAAATCCCGTCTCTGCTGCTGCAGTTGTGTGTAAGTCCCATAGTACCGTGCTATTACCATAGTAGTACTCGTTGCTCACTCAACTATAGGCCAGGCCAGCCCAGACAATGCGAAACTCTCCTCCCCTCCACTCCCCTCCCAGCCCAAAGGGAAAAAGAAACGATGTTAGTGATCGTATGCATGGATTGTCCCAAGTCCCCTAAACCTCGTCATACCCGCCTCCTCCTCCCACGCAAGGGGACATCTGCTACCGTAGTTTGATTCTATGTCACCATCGTGGGATGTGCGTGGTCTTGGGAGTTGAACAGGGACTACGTCTGTTGGCCTTCTTTTTCTTCTTCTTTCTCCTCTTCTTCCTTGCCACACCTTTTGTTTCTCTTCCACACTTTTTCCTTTTCCTTTTTTTTTCCCGTGTGGTTTCGAACCATCCGGAATTCTCCTTGATCATCACGCACACACTCGTTTTTCTCTTCCTCTCTCTGGTAGCCCTGTTTCACTCGCTTTCTCTTATTCGGTCACCCTTAGTCGCGTCACCAATATTATCACCCATTATTTTTGTTTTTCATACCAAACTTCCCTTCTACCTCCTCCTCCTCCTCCACCGCCACCCTTTCTTTTTACTCAACATAAACCACCCCCTTCAGACATATTATACTATTAATCCGTTGTGGTATGCCCTCACTCGCATAAGTGGGCACAACACGACGCGTGGGAGATGGAGAGCCGCTCCAGGCAGCTCAGCGAGAAATCATCCTTCTCGTCGAGACAACAAGGTCGAAAGAATGGCGCGGGTTCCACCATCAGGAGGCATGTGATATAGAGAGAGAGATAACTCTTTCTCCTCCCTACTTACTCCCACCCCACCCCCCACCCACAAAACACGCTGACTGACATATGGACGGTCTGTCTTCCAGGGTCGAGCCGTCCCCCTCGGTCTCGTCATCAGCCCAGGCACCACTCCCCTCTCTCTCCTCCTTGCGCAGGCAGACCGGAGGAGGAGAGATACCATCCCCACACGACGCGACTGCGCCACCACCACCACCCTCAAGGCGCGGGCGCAAGGGGTTCAACATGCACTGGCCCTTCCAGAGCATAGCGACCGACACCCTCTCCATCTTCACGGCGCCCGCTCCAGAACTATTTCGCCGCGCGACCTGGCTGCCGCCCAAACCCTACGATGACGACAAGGAGAGCGCAGCCAGCACGCGGCGGGGCAGCACGCTGATCCCGGACTACATAGTCAATTTCATCCGCGGCGAGACCCCCGAGAGCGTGGCGCGGCGCAAGCAGAACGGCGGGAATCGCGGCATGCGCGCCGTGGACATTACCCACCAGCACAGGCCGCAGCGGTCGCACATGGCACTCATGATGCTGGCCGACGACGTGGAAGCCGGTGGTCGTGGTCGTGGGGATGGGGACGACGCGCACAGCCACGACACGTCGACGAGCACCACGACGGAGCTGCAACAGATCCTGCGCGACAGACAGAGGAGCCGTGGTGGGTGGCGGCGGGTCACAACCGGCTGGCGGAGCGGTGTGCTGCTGAGTCTGGTCTTGGTCCTCGTCATGCTCATCACCAGCTTCGTCTGTCTGGTCGTCGCGGGGACTAAGATCACTGTCCTGGACGAGGCCATGGACCTGTTCACGGGTTCCTGCTCGGCAGCTGCGAGGGTCAACTGGGGCCTGCACGCGCTCATCAACGTCGCGGTGGTGGTTGTCATTGTCGGCGCAAATTATGTCTTCCAGGTCCTGAGCAGCCCGACGAGGACCGAGATTTCCGAGGTGCATGAGAACAGGAAGTGGCTGGAGATTGGTGTTCCTTCGGTCCGAAATTTTTGGTATGTCGGGCGAGGAAGGGCTGTTCTCGCCATGGTCCTCCTTGCCGTGGCTGTTGTGACCCAAATAATGTGTGTTCTCTTCTCTTTCCCCAGGTTTCCTCCCTCCCCCTTTTGCGCGTCGTAGCATTCCAAACAAAAAAGGCTGAACCCCCGCCGCAGATATAATTCCCTAATCTTCACCACCACAACCGGCATGACCTACAATCTCATCGCCGTCAAGCCCTCCTTTCTCACCGGCACCCAGTTCAGCAATACCTCCTCGTCCAACGCCGCAGGGCTCTCGCGGGCGCAGCTGCTCAACCTGCAGAGCCTCGTGGTCAGTGGCGATGGGGCGCTCACCAACCTCACCACGACGGCCTGTGTCGATCTCTTTGACGACACCTTCAACGCAGAGTACTCGAATATCCTCCTCGTCCTCGCCGCTGCAACCTCTTCCGAGTCCACCACAGACGGCAACTCCCTCGTCGCAACGGCCCAGGCTGGATTCGGCGCCAACACCAGCACTACCGCCACCACCTCTTCGTCAGACCTCATCACCACCTCCGCGACGACATCCGACGACGAAATCCTCGTCGACGGCTCATCCGTGTCCTACTGCCTCGCCCAGCGCACCGCATCGCCCACCTGCACCGTCAACCTGACCCCGGCCGTCTTCGTAGCTATCCTCGGGCTGAACTTGGTGACCCTGCTCCTCACGGGCGCGACGCTCCTCGTGCACCAGCGCTCTTCCCCCCTCGTCACCCTCGGCGACGCGATTGCCTCCTTCCTCCGCGAGCCGGACCCCAGCACGCGCGACAACGCCCTCGTGACCAAGGAGAACCTCCGCCTGGGGCTCGGCGGCTGGGGTTTCACCGAGGGCAAGTACTGGTCGCCCACACGCACGCCACTGTGGCTGTCGGCACCGAGCCTGGCGCAGTGGGCTGCCGCGGGCTCCTGGTGGCTAGTGGCTACCGCCCTGACCGCTGCAGCCCTGATTCTCACTGTCGTCACCGACAAGACAGGCAGCGGCCACGGTCTCAGCCCTTTTGGTGTCGCCACCCCACGGACAACCTTTCTCATTACCGAAAGCAGTAGCAGCAGCAGCAGCACAACTACCATCATTTCAGCCACCGCGCTCGCCATCGCTGTGTCTACCCCACAAGTCCTGCTCGCGGGTCTCTACTTCAGCGCCAACGCCCTGCTGACCGCCTTCTTCCTCTCGCTCGAGAGCAGCCTGTACGCCCTGCGACCCGGCCGCGATGGCGCCACACCCCGTCCCTTACGCGTCAGCGCCGACCCCGTTGGTGTCCAGGCTACCAGCCTGTACCTGACGCTGCCGCGGCCCGTGTCGTGGGCGCTGGCAGTCTGGTTCGCCGCCATGGGCTTCGTGCTCTCCCAGGCGTGCTTCGTTGTCTCGGTAGAGGAGAACTCCTCCTCTACCCACCTCCGCGGCCTGGGTCTCAGCGGCACCGCCCTCCTCATCCTCCTCGCCATGCTCATCATGCTGCTCCTGGCCGTAGCCGCGGCAGGGCTCCAGCGCCTCCCGCCGGCACAGATGGCCGACGGGCGCGCCACAGGCAACCCCCTTGCCCTTGAGGGTGGGAGCTGCTCAGCTGTCCTCAGCGCCCGGTGCCACCGCGTGCCCGAGGAGGCGGGCGTGTGGATGAATAAGGTGCTCTGGGGTGTCGCCAGCTCGGCGGAAGGCCAAGACGCCGGCGGCCATGTCGGCCACGTTACGTATTCGGCCAGGGGCGTCGGAGAGCTGGACGGGAATCGTCGTTATATTTAAAAAGAGATTGGGATCTGAAAGCGTCGGAGCGTGTGATTTGATACCCCCCCTGGAGGATGTATTGTCTGCTCCTTGATTTGATCCTTTCCTTTCCTTTGCCTCAAAAGGAGAGCAGATTGGACGCATTACCTTGTTCATTTTTTCTCCTCTTCTTCTTCCTTTCTTTTGGACAGGGAATCGGAAATATCGCTGGGTGATTCTCCAAGTGCGGTGCACGAGCTGGGTATAGTCAGGAAATGGTGATTCTGATGGTTTTGAGTGGGGCCCGGTGTTCTTGAAGCGATGCTTTGTTTTTCCCCGGAATGATACCAGCTAAGCGTGGAATAATGATTGATCAATGAGCCCTCAGTATGGGATGAAGTGGTCTTTCTGTGAATGCAGACTCTATTATTTGATCACCGCATGTGTAGTTCAGGAAGAGTTAGGTTGGCGTACTTGAACAAATCACCACCCACAGGCAGGTGAGTTCTTGCTCAGTTTGCCTTCGACCTTGGTCAGCCTCCCGTTGTGTTTCCCCCACCCATGCGTGTGATCTTGCGGAATTTCTCTTATAAGAAAATAAGAAACCCTCGCGCAGAAGCGCCATATGATGATAATATGATGCTCTGTCCTTCTCCAAACCAAAATCCGCCCAAAAGGTATCAAAGAAAAGAAAAAGTAAAAAAAGGAAGGCTTCTCTCAAATGATAAATATGCCGTGTCCTGTATGCCCCAAAAACGCCGCCGTGTATGTATGTATTTATATATATGTGTGTGTGTGTTGGGGGGGGGGGTGCGTGTGTCTAGATTTGCCAGATTTCGCCGGTGACAAAAATGTGAGAGAATTCTTGGGATTTTGTTGACATCCATAGCCACGCACACGTCTAGGGCTCGATGGGGTCCTCGAGGAAGTTGTAGCCATCGTCTTCTGGTGGCAGAAAGTAGGCGGATACCCCCAAGACACCGACGAGGAGGGCGGCCACACTGGCACTGACTGTGCAGAGAATCCAGGAGGTGTCGAGCTGCCAGCCGGGCACGGAGAAGTACTCATCGTTGTCGAAGAGGAAGGACTGCAGAAGGAAGGGTTGTCAACTCTTGAGCTCTCGGGCACACATGAGAACATGTGACGACACTGCTGTCTCGCCTCCAGAACGGAAGGGGTCTCAGCAGTGCAACAACTTGGCAGGCCAACATACCACAAGCCCCATGGCGGCGAATTGTGCTAAGGAGACGGTCAGAAGCAGCGCGCTCAGAACCTTCCAGCCATACTCGCGCTTGACCTTGCCACCTCCGATGGTGATAACGAAGCACACCAGCGTAGCGAGTTCCGCGATGGTCGCAAAGCTCATGAGGAAGCCGCTCGTCCTCCACATGGAGCAGAAATACCGATCTTCGGGGTGGCAGTCACGTTCTGTGTCGGGGAAGTGACGACATGGGCTGTCCGGCAGGGCGGTGTTGCAGTAGTGGTGCAGACCGAGGTGTTGCGAGTAGGTCTTGTCGCTGCCACGGACTGGAACGTCCATGCTGACCCAGTGAGGGACGAGGATGGAGGCGAGGGTCATTGCCGATGCTGTTTGCGCACGTCGCAGGTTAGCCACGGGGCAAGTTCTGGTATGCGAGATCTCTCTTGCGAAAGAGAGGGAAAAAAGACATGACGAGATCCACGCCGCTGAGGGGGAGACAGAGGGAGGAGGGCTTTGTGTTTCGCGACTGGATCCCCCTCAACCGAATTGCCATTTATTCAGGAGCGCTTCACACAACAGCCAGCTCTGGCGATTGACCATTCTCTGCGCCTCGCACTCGCAGGTGTATTGTTGTTGGTGTTGTTGTTGTGGTTGGAAGCGGGGACGAGTCGAGGATCGAAGCGCGAGTCGACGACGATGACGACATGTCAAGTAGAAGAATCAGGCACTCGATAGAAAGGACTGAACGTACCAGCAATGAATATCGCCAAGGCGGTGCCGTAGACTGACAATCGCGTCATGATCCCGTTGTTGGTCGGTGCAGTTAGAGAAAGCCACTGTGTATTCCTCCTTCCAGAGGCAGTCCTATTTTACAATGGTGGTGTTGGGGGGAGAGGGAGAAGGAGAAGTGTCGTGATGTTGTGGATTGACCTGGGGGGGAAAAAAGGTGGCAGGTTTCATAGAGTCGTATCATGCTATCAATGTCGGTAGGCATGAGCTACAGTGCCCTCGTAACCACTACCGTGCAGGAGCTGTGCCGTGCCGCTACACATACTGAACCAAGCTTTGCACCCCGGCAGCTTGCAGGAAACAAACCCCCCCAACCGATTACCCCAAAGCCATGAGCAGCGTCCTTTTTCTGGCTGCCTGCGGTACGTACATAGTACTACCGCTTGGAACCTGCCTTGCTGCAGATGCACACCGTTACAGTGCCTTCACACCGAGGCTAGGCCCTCTTCTCCCCACATTCTCCAGAAAGCCCAAGCCCACAACTCACGGGCCACACTGTGCTAAGGCACCTCCTCCCCAAACCTGAATTCCTTCTACTCTTCCTCTCTTCTCGTCTTGTCATCTCCCTGTTCCCTTATCTAGCCTTTAGCGTTTAGGGACAGATAAGAGACAGAATCTCTCTGAGTTGCCTCGACTCGTGCTGCAGTGATCGAGCCACTGAATTATGACGCTCGAGGCACTTTTTTTTCAGTGGCCTGCAGCCGCTAGAGAGTTTCCCCCAGCCTCACCTGATCTGGGAAGGTCGAACTGCGGTCAACCGCGGCACGCGCCTAACCTGGCACGCCTGGCTGCCATTGTCAACAACGCCTTGTAGTTAGTGGCCGTGACCTTGACCTGCCAACCCCATTCATTTGTCCAAGTTGCGCCGGGAAGCCCCTGGCAGAATCGACCAGGTTTAGGCCAAGGGGAGCCATCATAGCGGAGTGATTGCTCCTGCACGGCTGCCATGATTTGGATGTAAAAAGATATCAAGTCACATGCATTTCTTGATTTTTCCCTTTCTTTTTCCCTCAACAACAATGATTCAAGTGATTAAGGATCGTCGTCTGATCGAGATCTCCGCTCAGATCCGAGTCTGCATATGAATGACTACTTTTTCTCAACATGGCGTGGAGAGATCTCAGCAAGGAGATTCGAGTAACGCCTGTCGATAATGATCATTGTGAGATAAGTACTTTGATTTGAGCCATAGACAATACAATCTTCACTCACAACACATTTATTACTCCAAAGGCAACATGCTCTATTTTGAAGCGACGGAAGGAGCCCCAAACCGCCCCTTCCCTTCACAGCTGATGATGGTGATGATGATGCTGCAGCATGGGCATCAGCCGGGCAAGTGCGACCATCGATGCGATCCTGCCCCGTTGAGCAACAAGTCTGTCTGTCTACTTTATTGGTAGACGTGACAGCTTCAGGTCTCGAGCTATTGTTTTCTAAGAAGCTGGCCAAGATCGTGCTTCACCAAGCAGCGTTACTCCCAAGCCGCCACATCATTTTCTTCGCATTAATTATCTATTCTTTTGGGAAACACCATCCAGATCCCTACCTCACAGCCAGGAATGGAAACCTTCAGGATGCACAGCGCTACGCTCGTCCCGGGGCTGTTGGCTCTCTTCCTCTCTGCCAGCACCGTCACTTCTCAGTCCTGTGGCCAGAATATTCTCCCTGTCGGATACCAGTGTGGCGCCGGCATGAGCGATGGCGACCGTGTCTATGATCCCAGTTGCCAGAACATTGTGAGACGATGGCTTTGGTTCTGAAACACCGAGATCACGATAATTACTGACCGAGTCCTGCTCCACAGCTTGTCTGCCACGATGGCACGATGCAGCTCAATAACCCTTGCTCCCCCCGCCATTGCACGTGGAGGGATGACGCCCACTCTGCCTTCTGTGTTGGCAGTCAAGGTGTCACCGACGCGGAAGACGTGGTCGTTGGATTCGAATCTCCAGGTTGTGGGTTCGGCGTCGACGCTGGCCAGAAATGTCCTGCCATTCTCAAGGAAGGTGGCCGTCTGTGTGACAAATTGTGCAGGGATCTTGTAAGAACGCATTCCCACACTCCTCAAAATATATGTTCCGGCGTGCTGAACTGCTGTTGTCCAAGGTCGTGTGCCGTGGAGGGGTCATGGAGACGGACCAATCCTGCGAGCCGAGCACGTGCATGACCAAGGAACAGTCCGATTTTGGTGAAGGCGCCTTCTGCGGCCAACCGGACAACGATCTGAGCATAACCAAGGGAGCCTCCGTGGGCGGAGCAGCCGAAAGTCTCTTTTGTGGGCTAACGTCGATCATTGGCGATGAGTGTGGTGGTGCGCATTCCCTCGTCAAGCAGGGCTGGCGCATGTGCGACGAGCATTGCGCCAACGTGGTCGAGTGCCGCGATGAGAGGATTCAATTATCGCAGACATGTGCTCCAGGTGTCTGCGCAGTCGATGATGAGGGGCCCGTAGGAGATGCCGTCTTCTGCGCTGGCGATTTGGGTTTCGACTCTGAGGACACAGATTACAGATTTGACTATGACATCGAATTCGACGATGAACCCATGGAGGAGGAGGGGGGGGAGCAGTCCTTGGCAGACTGCGGCCCTTTCTATGGGCCAACTGGTCACTCCTGTGATGCTCAAACAGAGGGTCAGACCTTCTGCGACTTTGATTGCAAGAACATTGTACGTGACGCAATGTCAAACTCCTCGGATGCGTGTGCTTTTGATCCTGACTCTCTCTCTCTCCCTCTCATAGCTTATCTGCCACGACGGGAGGGAACAGGCCAACAATAACTGTGATGGCTCGTGTATATAGAACTATGACGCCCACGCAGCCTTCTGTGTCTGATCGTCCTCACTATGCCGCTGTGCGGTCTGAAAGGTGCGAGGTGGACTTGGGTGTTTATCATGCTTACTGTACATACTTAGATAGGTATCCTGTACTCAAGACGCCAACCATGAAAGGATAAACATGGCGGTTTCTTCCCGCTCGAATGTTCTTGTGTGAACTGTGCCTACGCCATATTTCGGTTTCAGGTCTAGGAGCAAGACTCGTCGATACAGAGCGCAAGGCTTTGCGTCCGGACAAGACGACACAGACGGCGCATCGCAGGCGAAGCATGTTGTTCCAGAAATAGGGGGCTTCCAGCTTTTGAATCACATTGCTGAATCATTCTCTAGACTGGTGGTACAATGCACTAAGCCGCCGCCTGTCCTTCAGGCCTCCCGCCATATCGCGCCACGTACGCTGATAAGTGGCTGGCTTACGACAGGAGGGTCCTCTCACAACTTGTGTACGAATGACTTGGATGTCATACCACGGAACTTCTTGCCAAGGAACCAGAAAATAATACCGCTGCAGCTGAACAATGTGATGAGGGCCATGTTGGTAAGCATTGGTGGCACGAACCCGTTCGCTATCGACCATGGCGTTATGAATTTGCTGACGCCATATCCCCATAGGTTTTTGTTGCTGTTGAGACCAGTGTCAGTGCGTCAAGATCTAGTCAGTCTTTACAAATACACACACACATAACACACGCACAGACAGACAAGAGTTGGGGGGCGGAGGGCGGGAAAGAAGGACTTACATGGTGATGGTGACAAAGACTGATCCCGTAATAGGCTTGTAACTATCAATGGCATACGTGCTGGCGATGCTGGGCAGTGCGGCGACTTGGATGCCGAGGAAGCTATACCCAATGATCACAATGACCTGCCATGGCCAGTGCCGGTCGTAACCCACTGCCGTAATGACGCTGCCGATAATCATGATGACGATATAAGGAACCATAGCCACCAGCCGCATCTCGGGCTCGCGCACGCCATTGTTGCGCGCCGTCAGATACGCCGCCACCCAGTCGCTCAGCGGCCCACAGGTGAACAGGCCGACGAGCCCGCCGACCAGCACGGCCAGGTTGAACAGGCCGATGGTCTGCGAGGAGAAGTTGTACGGCGGCGCCGCAAACACCTGCGCCTGCGACAGGTTGACCACCAGGAACCCGGACGCTGACCACGACACCACGAAGCCGGCGAACTCGACCACCGGGTACAGGTGCAGGTACAGCGGCAGCCACAGCTCGCGGAGGAGGCCGCCGGCGTAGGGCTGGAAGGGGAGGAACTGCGCCCTCCCCGGTCCGCCGCGGCCGAGATAGGGGTCTATGTGCGTCTCGGCGTGGGCGAGGCCGCTGTTTATTTCGGGGCCTGCTGCTGCGCCGGTGGTGGAGGCGTGCGTGCTGGTGTTCTCGAGTGTACTCTCGTGTCCTTTTTCCTGGCTGTCGCGGTCTGTCGGCGTTGCGGTAATATCGGCACCAGCAGAAGCAGGAACAACACCAGCTGCCATGGCGGCACCAAGGGGGGCCTGACGGTGGTAGCGCGTCTCGGGAAAGAGAAAGATACAGACCAGGCTGGTGAAGAAGAGCATGCCGGTGTTGAACCACCAGAAGCTCTCGACACCCGTGTTGAGGGCCATGGCGCCCGAGATGACGGGCCCGACCATGAGCGAGATGAAGTACAGGCTGAAGTAGAGCGTCTGGTACTTGCCCCGATCGTGTAAAAAGATGACATCGGCGATGACCTGTGGCATGAGGGTCTCGCAGGGCCCCGCGCCCAGACCGTTGAGCACGCACGCGCCCATAAAGGAGCCGTACGAGGTGGCGCGGGCGCGCCAGACCGAGGAGAAGGCGCAGATCAGCGAGGAGAGGATGGCGACGGGGCGGCGGCCGAAACAGGTCGACATGGGCACCCAGATGAAGTTGCTGAAGCCCAGGACGAGGATCGCCACGCCTGTGAACTGGACCACGTCGGCGAGGGAGCAGTGGTAAGCGTCGATGTAGTAGTCGAACATGGGCGCGAGGGCGAGGGGCCCTAGGTTAAGGGAAAATGATACTGCGGTTGCTGCGAAGATGGCTTTATTGGGTGGAGGGAGAAGAAAGGGTAAAAGGAGTCAGCATTTACTGTCGTTTGTGTGTCTGCGTTCTTATTTATTTCTTCCTTCTTTCTCTTTCTTTCCCTGCCCTCGAAATACTCAGACATAATTCTCAGAGGGACTGGTCATACTGGTGAATTTCCAAAAGGGGCTCCAGTTGAGGGGATCGCGAGGATCGTCTGAGGGCTGCGGGACGAGCACGCTGCGGTGATTTGCGCCCTTGACGAAGTGATGAGATCCTACATCCTTCATGATCTCCGTCCCTGGGTAGATCTTGGTGCCCAGAACCCCCTCGATCTCGTGGATCGTGCTCTCGTCGAGGTTCTCGTCCATGATGGGCGTGGAAGGAGGTCGATTAGGCAAAGGTTTGCTTTGCAGACTTCCAACGGCGCCGCTGATCAGCCAATAGTTACTGACCAGAGCTGAGGTTGATGCTTCTTTTCCAACACAAAAAAAAAAAAAAAAAAAAAACAAAAACCGAACCACAAAAAAAACAAAAAAACAAAAAAAAACAAAAAAAAGACGACAAACCACAAAAAACCAACAAGAAAAAGA
>JACWST010000020.1:168511-197733 GCA_014850475.1 Cryphonectria naterciae
GGTTTGATTTGAAAACTTCAAACGGCGCCGCTAATAAGAAAATAGTTACTGACCAGAGCTGAGATTAATATTTATAAAAAAAAAAAAAAAAAAAAAAAAAAAAAAAACCAAAACCGAACCGCAAGTGATTCTGAAGGGCTTTTAACGACTTAAAAAGGTTGATACGTCACAAAATACTATGGATTGAGTTCGATTACATGGATTTTAACAAGCACACGACAAAGTTGGGTAGAACTCCAGGACGGACAACACACGTGGACGACAAGGTTGGATTTATACAGTGAGCCTAATCACAGCACACCTGTTCGCAACCACTACAGTTAGACACAAATCCTTCCCTATTGTCCTCTTCTCACCTTAACCAGACTTGTCACCTCCTCCCCCCTCCCCCCCCCCGGCGAGCGGAGATCAAACAAAAATAATACGTTTGGTTCGGGGCTGACTGCTCTAGCACGTCTAGTACAGCATGAATAACCCTCTCTTCCTCAAAGAGATAGAAGAAAAAGAGTCACAAGGCCAATTCATTGGTCGGAACGAGGATTAGGGGTCTACTCTCCAAAGGCCCATGTGCGGAGAACCTTGAAGCTTAAAAAAAACCCCCCAAGACCCGACGGGATGGGAGCGCGGCAGTTCGCTTTGCCCGTGAGCCACCAGCAAGCAATGAAAATTCTTGGACGCCACGCTCGAGGGAAATGCAGAATACCGACAGATCGGGAGCTCTATGCGGCTGTTGCAGGGCCCCTAGTTTCGGCCTTCTGCCTAAGTAGTTTTGCTCGGCCGCTATGTGAAACTTAATATTGTAAGGTTATCTAGATGCGGTGCCGGGGAGGGGGGAACACTATCTTCAGGATTAATGTCCCGAAAGTGTGGCAGATCAGAAAGGCGAAAACCTTGATATAAGATATGGATGCTGGAGAGCAGATCTTCTCACGAAGGTATTTCGACAGATAAATAGAGATATATGCCATATCCAAGCTCAGCATGATAAAGAGCGATCTTTGCTTTTGGGAGTTGGTCAGCTTATGTTGCAGTCATCGAGGTGGATTGGAACTACAAGAAGCTCAATCTTGCAGGTGCTAAAGTGGACGGATGGACTTAGTATGCAGGTTGGGGGGACTGAGCGCCCCATTTCCCCGGATTTCCCCCACAAGCCTAAGTCTTATATCCCCCATTCCTCCAATAACGCCTCCACGTGTCGTGGGCCCTCATAGGGGAGGCTCAGATGCTTCGAGGCCGTAGACAAATGAGCACTAGCCGTGGCATCTCCTCAGCTTTCGACCGCCTCTACACCTAGCCTACCTGTTCTTATGACCTCATGTGACGTTCCTTCACGGGTACATGGTATCCTTTCCCCTTCGACATCCTAGAGATGTAATCACGCTGGTTGCCTTAGTAAAAACAATCGTTGTCAAAATACGCTCGTTATGAAATAACTTCTAGGCACGTGCGCTTTTCTTCAGCGTGAGTCTTGAAGGGTAGGGCGTCCTGGTCTATTCTTTCTACTCCGCACTGATCTACCGAGAGCTGCACGGGAGGCAACGCTTTACGCCGGCATGGCTTGGCTATTCCGAGCTGGGATGACTGTGTCGGGGTTTTGCTGCTCATGAATCGTTCGTGTTTTCCAGTGCTGGTAGATTTCAGCTAAGCTCCTGTCAGGCTATCGTGGATTGACATTGCGATTCATGGCACATCATCATTCACACCCAATCCTGACTTCACACGGCCATCAGGAGAAATGAGGTCGTCCGGATTATCTATTTACCATCGACGCAGCCAGGAATACTTCTACAATATGCTCATATAATGAGTGGCGCCAGTACCTCAAATCTCCGTTGCAGTTGAGACTAACATCGAGACCGGCAGGCCGATACCTCTCAGAATGCAGGTTTGACTTTCACAGCAGTCACTCTATCCAGGCTAATCAGTGCTTCTTCGGTCGACACGAAACAGCTCGAGTCGTGTTCGATGCGCTCTATTTGTTCTCAAAGACAAAATTCGTTTGAAATGACTCGAGGCGGGCGTCTATCCTCATCTATCGCCATTGCAAAGCGATGTGCTTTGCAGCCTGCGGTCCACCGCGTCCAGTTTAAGCTCAATAACGCTTGTGTCGCTCCCCAACTCCAATCCATTCACAAATGATATTTTACATCCTCGATGACTCCCCTTAAATAGGCACTGATATCTTGCGCATGGTTTTCTGTGTTGTTTTCTGAAGAGATTGATGCCTGAGAATCCTATTCCAGAAGCGAAAGGGAGTTAGTAAGCCTCTTGCATGCTTGAAAAAGCGCCTCTTCCCCTTGATCTCCCCAGCAGAAAGATGATTTCTACATACCCAGCTTCGGCCGATCCAGAGACGAAAGGTACGTACTACGCCCACAGCAGCAAGACAGTTACTCACTTTCTTGAAAGCTGCACGGGCGTGCTAATTATGCTTCTTTACCCAAAAGCAGCCAAAGTAGTCCATCAATCATGAACACTCGGTCTGTCCGTTCAAACCAGGCTTCGGTGCTGGCAGCGCTGCTGTTTTTCTTTTGTGCAATAAGATACCAATCTCGAGAATGCACATGAAATTACAGTGAAGCTCCTCTCAGAGCCAGCCAGGCCTTGGCCTCGTCGATACCCATTGCTAACATGCTAGTTAGCGCATGATCTGCTACCATCCGAAAGAACTCTGGACATTTCTTTATGAAATGATTCCCCCAACCTTCAAACTTCGCTCTTTAGAACCCGAATCGCAAGCGAGGGCAGATACGTACCGACGGTGAGCAACATCTTCCCAAACGACTCAACATCATCTCCCTTGGCATCAGCTATGGTACTCAAGATTCGTCGCCTCTTGACCACATAGTGCTTCTTCTCCCGCCACGCAATCGCAAACTCGAACGGATCACGCGCATTCCACAGGTGCGCAGAGAGCGTCCAGTTCCGCCCCACACGGCTCACACGAACATCTTCCCCGCACTCGCTGACCTGGCGCCCCGTGAGCAGCTTCCACACCTTCATAAAGAAGCACGCGATGAGAAATGTCCGCCGCGCAGACTCGTGCAGCACCCACTCCCTCCAGAATTGCCGCGAGGTATGCAGGTTCATGAGCGAGGAGGCATCGATCCCCCCGCCGCCGCCGCTGCTGCGGCTGCTGAGGTGGTCTGTATCGTTGGAGCCTGGAGGACCGGTGGCGTGCACGTCCCAGTGGGTGTGGCTTGCCAGGGCGACGGCGGAGGACTGCAGATCCATGAACATGGCGTCTGCAGAGCAGTGGGCGACGATATCGCCGTCGAAAAACCTGGTGATCTGGTAAAGCATCAGGGCGTGGGTGCGGGCTAGGGCGTGGAGGAGGTCTCTTGGTATATCGGAGCTGAGAAGGCTGTTCACTTGGGTGTCGATGCAGTGCATGATGACGGGGCCGTTGGTGGCATTTTTGGATGTGTATAGGGCACATGCTGCTATAGCCTCTATAGTAATAGCACACAGGCCATAAAATAACAATATCAACCATCATGCCTTGATCGTCGGGACGCACGGATACCATTGAGCAATGATACACCTACCTTGCATAACCTGGGGCATCTCGTCTCTGTAAAGTGCAGGGTGACACCATGGGGTCTGGAGCTCTGCTAACATTGTCTTGGGCGCAGATTTGATCTGGTCCATTGCATACAGCAGTCTGTTGTGGACCTCCTGGTTGATGGCTTCGAGGTCGAAGTGTCTCGGAGGAGCGACTTGCAGAGAAGGTCTAGGTGAAACGACCATCGTGGGAGACGCTGTTTTGTACAGACTTGTCGTCGTGGGACTAAGCCCTGCCTCTCCTGTCTCATGATCGAAAAGAGCTGTGATAGGAGATGGGTCCGCCCACGATGGTAACGACGACAGCGCAGGATCCTGAAGCGTCCTGAAAGGATCCACGGTCAGATCAACATCGAGATGCTCTCCCCCCAGCCAGGACGCATCTAGAGCAAGCGTGCTCGCATCCACATCCATCCAAAGTTCTTGGCTGGCAATCTCAGCCTGGGCCAGTTCACTCTGAACAGGCGGCTGCTCCGGCTGCTCCACGAATGTCGTGGACGTGGGCATGGTTGCATCCGGCAGAGGTCGGGCCGCCTGGGCTCGGCGGGATATGCGAGCCTGAGAAGGATATCTGCAGAGTAACTTCCTCTGCGCGCAACGGAGACATGTTGGGAAGGTCTGGCTGCACCTTCTCTTGGCTTTGACGCAGTCCGAGCAAGATTTGCGGCGCGGTGGTGGATCTCCGCGCTCGAGATGAGAGAATGGCGGTGACATGGTTGACGATGTGTTGAATCGCTGTCGTTGAGGTGAAGCTTGATAACCCAGCGGCGCGGCCCAGGTGACAACAGGCTGCTGCAGGTAGTAAGTCGATATGTCAGCATTCAGGTTCACAAAGAGGGTTAGGGTTGTCTGTGTGAGAACATCTGGGACAACAGCGTTCCAGACTTCCACTTTCGCTCATCATGGGAGGTTGGTTGGTCATGTCCTAAAGGGGTCGTAGTGAGTTGGGAGGATGTGGGTAGGAAGGAAGGATACTTACGTATTCAAGTTTAAAGGGACAAGCAGCAATTGGTGACTTCGTCGGGGGAAAAGACGGAGAAACCAAAACGAAAGAAAAACTTCGTCGGACTCGTTATCTCCACCACATAAACCCCCAACAAGTTATAGAAAAAATTACTATTCGAATATATTTCACAGATACAAAATGACAACCAAACAGGTAACTTGGAAAACAAGAAAGAAAAAGATGATCTGCACAGGGGTCGAACCTGTAATCTCCTGATTCGTAGTCAGACGCCTTGCCATTGGGCCAGCAGACCAACTTGGTTGAGAACTGCGGAAGTGTAGTTCTCATAACTACAACTTTAGTGAACACGCCGCATTGTTCAATCGTGCCTGTCTCCATGCTTTGTGAAGACGAATACCCTTTCCTGTGCTGCTCATTCTAGATATAGACTTTTCATTTACATTTGACTTCTCTTCCTTGTTCCATTCTATAGGTATTATCATTTTCAGGCAACTATTCACAATCCTCTCTGCCACCAGTTTCCTCTACAAATCAACCCTAACCCGCATCTAGAGCACAGCGCACAGACCACCCTGACGACGTCGAGACCAATCCCGACCTTGCGGTTTGTCAAGTGCATCAATCCGACAGACCTCTGCGCATCAACACCAACCAAGCAACCCAAGGCGCAAGGTCACCACCAATTGCCCTGTCAAGATGGGTGGACACGACGATTCATTCGAGATGCCACAGAGTAAGGCAGCCACCCAACCCCATATCCTACCTACGGCCCACCATGTCACGCCTTACTGACGTCGAGCTGCAGAGGCGACCCGCGAGGAGATGCGCGACGCCAAACTCCCCATGGCATACCGAGACAGCTGCGCGAGCCTCCTGATCCCCCTCAACCAGTGCCGATTCGAGACATACTATCTGCCGTGGAAGTGCGAGGTACGATTGGAACAAGCCCTACCGCCAACCCAGCCCCAGAGGCGAGAGAAAGAGACAAACCGCATGTTACGATTCTGCGCTCTTCTTTGGCCAGGACACGCAGCGTCAAACTATTTCTTGGTCCGACGGACAAGTGCTGACAGAGGACGATTATTACTTACAGCAAGAGAGACACACGTACGAAAAGTGCCAATATGTCGAGTTCAAGAAGCGGGTGGCCAAGATGAACGAGTTGAGGGCGGCCAAGGACGGTGCGAGGAGCAACTAGATCATGAGAGAGATGGGGCGCCGTGGCGACGATCTTTGGCTTTGTACTCTGTGTGTCACTGGCCTATTGATTACGGGAAGAAACAAAATAGACGATTCAAGAACACCTTTACTCGTTCCAATTGACGCCGTTAGTGGAGATATGTCGACGAGAGGGTTTACCCCCCTCCCCCCCAAACACCCCACCTTCTTCTCTCACTCTGGACGGATACTGGGTCTGTGGTAGCAAAGCCATTCGCCTTTGAGGCTCGACCAGCATAGCATCCCTGGTCGACTTACATCTGCTTCTCGACCTATCTACACAGCATGCGAGACGCCTTGTTGGTCTTGACTATCGGCACTTATCTCTTTGCCTAGTCGACGATCACATAATGAATGATCGTGCTCCGACTGAGAGCATCAATTAGACTATGTTGCATAGGTCGAAACATACCTAGTAGTCAACGGCTTCGGAAGCAAAACAGCTCGCTCTTCCCGGAGCTGAAAGTGCTAGGGAGTACGATACGTCTGCTACCTTCTAGGGAAAGACGGCATCATTACAAACGCTGACCCTACAGCGTCAAGACGTCTACAGATACTAATGTTACCTCATTTCAATCCTTTTCATTTGGTCATTGCATCTTTCAGTCTCTTGCCACACCTTACTATCACAGCAAGCCGACAAGATGGCACCCAAAGCCAAGAATGGACATGATGAAGAAGACACTACCAGCGCCAAAATGGTGAGCAGATGGGCAAGGATAAGCCTTCCACAAAGAAGTGCAAGGCCGGCGATGACAGCAATTATTCAGCAAGCAAAAAGGCACCACGCCACTCCGCCTGCAGCGGCCCCAAGACACAGCCAGCAGAGGAATGCCCCCCAGACGACGCGGCGAAAGATATGGAAGTGCAAGGCGAGGACACACGCACATTCGCGTACAGCGACACCACATCCGAGGCCGTCGCAGAGGCGTCACCACATGATCATCACCGGGCCATACGGGACGCCAGGACGCAGCACAAGGCTAAGACGGCGGAACAGGTGGGGCCTCATCTGGGAAGATGGTGGCAGAGCTGCTCGCGAGGGACGCGGAGGATGGTATGCCTTGCTGGTGAAAGGGCGCCACCAGGCCAAGCGTGAGAAGGATAGGGAGCGAGAGGGATCCTGCAGAGGCAGATCAAAAGGCCTGGGGAAGACGGGATTGGAAATCCTTTCCCCCCTGGGCGGATGCAGTAGCTTTGGCCTGGGGCTTTTCCGTTTGCCGATGGGGGCTCCCGAGAGACACTGAGGATCTAATTCAAGTCATTGACAAGTATTGGGACACACTCAAGCGTGAGGAGATACCCAGCGGTGACCAGGCGTTGGCTAGGTGCAGGGCGTTCGTCATCATGTGTGATCGCGCCATCAGCACGGATTTTGAAGTGAAGGCAGAGACCTTGCTTGAGGCCGTACCGAGGTCTTGACGACGAGTGAGTAAGCACGGACAGCATGATTGCTGTGGCATGCATGACCGATAGTGTTTGGGACATATTGTTTTGCTAGTTTGCAGGCATTCTGTGGTATAAGGGGGTCGTTTGTACGAGGTTGGCGTGGATCTATTTTCGGGAATTCCAAGCACCACATTGAGGCGGGCTGTCAATAGTTTGTTGCTCTATAGATGTTTCTCTAGAACATGGAGGATTTGCGGTTGCCTAAGGCTACCAGGTCGTACATATTATGGTGTATTCCTGCTGTAGTATAAGTGGTCTTTGGGAGGATCTTATTGCAGGTTTCTCAAGGCGCAACAAGAGCATCGAGCTCAGCAGATGCTCCATACAACAAGCTTGCTCCAGCCAATAACACAAACAGGAGGTTGGCCTGATCTTGATCGGACCTTTCGAGCCTTTCGACGCCCCGTACAAGATTGGGTGACTTTCATATGTACAAATAGAGCGCCCTTGCCCTCAAGGAACGGTCCCGATCAGGGGTGGAAGACAGGGCCTTTCCAACCCTGTGTGACAACAAACTCCGATAACCTTGTTCTGCAGATCGTTGTTAAAATTCCCAACCCCCACCCCCCTGGCGGCGGCTCGGACAACCCTGGTTGAAACATTTGAAACAATTTTTAGGCCTGGGCTGTTCCGTTTCGAGCCAAAGGGCACTTCCGGTTAAGGATCTCATAGTTGCAGTGCCGTGAGCGCTTAGGTACTGTAGATCCTACCAACTCTCCAGTGGTGTGTGTGTGTGTGTGTGCTCCTTGAACCATCTCGACTAGCTGGTCAATGCAGCGCAAATGGGGGGATGTCGGCCCCCGACTCGACTGGGAACGAGATTTGATGAGTGTCGATCTGTGTAGCCGGGATCTCACCACTGAGGCCGCCGCCGCCCCCCTTCCCAAATGCCCTGGGAATGAATGGGAGTGCATGTCACTGTCTTGGCGGCCCGCTTTTCAAGATCCCGTCTGCAGTTGAGATGGGTTCGTGTTCAGGGGGTGGATTTGGTCACTGAGCATGAATGAAGGTCAAGTTCGGTTATATAATCCTAGATATGCAGATCATTTATGTTGTCCTTGATTCCCTTTATGTCTTGACGGTGTGCACTGTTGATCTCTTGGTCTTCGTCCTTACCTCCCAGACCTACTTTCGTTTTTCGTCGTGTGTTTGTTTGTGTGTGCCAGTCACTCTCTCTCTCTTTGGTCCCAGGATCGGACCTTACATTCTCTCTTATTTTGAAAGGAACGGCAAGGAAAAAACAGCCTCACACAAGATGCAGTTCTCGATTGTAGCCGCTCTCTCCCTCGTCGCGTCCGTCGGCGCTCTCCCTGCGAAATCTTTCAATCGCAAGGTCAAGGTCCTCGAAGCTGCGGCGTCGAATTACACATGGACTGTCACGGACTTCAACGCCGTTAGCGGTTCGAACAGCTCGTACAGTAAGTCTGACTGTCGGAAGCAACCCCTTGCCCCCTTTTACTTTTTTTTTTTTAAAAAAAAAAGGGAGAAAAAAGAGAGACAGAGTAAGACACTGATACTTAGGGAATAGGTTTCAACGTCAGTGCTCCTCCTACGACTGAGAGTGGCCTTGCCATACCAGCCTTGTAAGTTTTGCTCTTGGTTTATGTGATGCAAATTTTCCCCCTTGGAAAATTATCGACAGATCCATAGAGTCAGCTAGTCAGATAGCTCTGTCATGTGCTCTCGAGCACAACCCAAATCCCTCAAAGAGGTTCTCGTCTAGTGGCTCTCCACTCAACAGCAGCTAACACCAAGTCCCACCCCATAGCACCGCATCCTGCACAGGCAGTGGCATCGCTACCGGACCCTGGCCCTGCACCGGCACTGTCACCACCAACACCAGTGAAGCCCTCGTCAATGCCTACCTGCAGGCCTCCAACGACACCTCATCTGCCCACCTGGCCGTGAGCTACCAGTACTCCACGATCGAGGGCCAGTAAGTCCTTCCCCCTCCTCCCAATGGTCCCCAGGAAGCCTCGCTTTCCCGAGAGAATCTTTTTGGCTGACCGCATTGGTGTTTCTAGATGGGGTGTGGAGTTCAACTGGACTGCGTTTGCGACCGCGCCTTGGGCGTCTGGCATGTCTTTCACCACGACCCCGTCCCAGGTTTGGGGTGTCGAGTAAAGGGTTGTGACTGTATATTACCCTACCTGGGAGTAGGGGATTCATTCCGAGATGAACAGTAAGCTTCTAGGAGCTGATCGTGCAGGATCTCTGGCCGCGACTTGCGGGTTCTAAATTTCGTTTGGCGGACGGCCAAGTTTGTTATTTTACTTCAATCTCCTTTGACGCTGGACAGGTTAGACTATGAGAAGGCCCTTGAGTGCCTTGATGATGTATATTAGGCCATCAGCTGGTCGGTCTTGAGTCGCACAACTCTTACGAAACTAAGATAATTTATAAGATCTCAATCATACTTTACTAGTAACCAACATTTCATGATGGGTCCATGCGGCAGCAGTAGTTTTATGGATGTTGGTTCAGGTAAATCATCACAAAGGCATAGACTTGCAGACCGATGACACTTTCTATGAGCAGCGTATCCAGGTATGAAATCATAACTTAACGAGAAACCGGAAAAGTGAGTGAAAGATGTGAACGCGCACGCATTAATGTGTTGTTGACGCTGGCTGATATGTGTGGTGTGTTCATGTTTCTTGCCTATGGTCTCTAGAACATTGACTATAATCGGAGGTTGAATATCCAGGATTCATGGCCTGATATTAACTGACTTGCGGTTGTAATAGCAAGAGGCGGTGGATTATTATTTCAGAAATAATTGTCGAGCCTTGCTCAACTGGCCGACACCACACGTAGTTTCCTCAGAGAAGAGGAACATGATCAGTTTCATTGTTTGGCGTCTGACCTGGAACCCATACTCCTCTCCGCTGAAGCTCCCGTGCTCTCTCGGGACTAGGTCCACAAGTCACCAAGGCCCGGTTGTACGGCAGCGCACATATACGAGGCCCGCCCTCGTAGTCTTCGGCCAGGCTGGCCTCCACGGTCCGCACGATCTTGCTCGTAAGAGTTCTGTTGCTCGTGACGACCGTCAGACCCGAAGCCCAACCATACAGGTGCGTGGCTCTGTTACCGGCAACACTCTCGAGGTGTTTGTCCACCTCCAAGGCCACCTCGGGAAGGACGCCGTCGCGGACGAGAGAATCGGCACACAATTCCGTTTCCTTGCCCTGAAGCACATGCAGGGGCAACATCAAATCATCGGGGATGTGGTGGATGGAGAGCTTCTGAAGATCACCCGCCGTGCCCTCGAGAAGCACGCGGGCCCTGTCCACCTCTGTCGGACTCCCTATCATCCTGGTAATGTCGGTGAAGTGGGCGATGGCTTGTTGTGTGCAGACAAGCTTCTTGCCCCGAAGCCGCGAGGCTGCAAGGGACGGAATAAAATTGTTGCCCTTGTTTTCGTCTTCGATATGGGTCTGCAGATCCCGCTCCATCCAGGGCATTATAGCAACCTTTGTGTGGCAAATGTCCGACACCAAAGCAATCAGAACACTCGTGTCAAGCAGGATGGTCTCACCCACATCTTCCTCCTGAGGCAAAAGGTTGGGGATCGCCGTGTCGGCAGGTACGGGAGGCTGGTTGGTGACCCAATCGGAATCTGCGCAATGTACTTTGATGTTGATATCGCTGCCACCGACACCACGCAGTTTCCCAATGAGCCTGTCAACCTCCTCATTCTGGCCTTCTCTTATCCTGGTCAGAATGATGCGTATCCTTGGATGGCGGTAGTTGTGCCATTGACCGCGGGCCACGTCGACAACCTCCTTGGCTTGTCGAAGGGTTGCGACATCCTCGTACAGCGCGCTGTCATTGTCGTCATCGTCGCTGCTCGCCTCTCCATCGGAGCCCCAGTCCCAGCCACCCTCTGCCATCTCAATCAAAAGCCGTTTCTGATCCTTGGTGACGATACGAATCCATTCTGCGCCCCCATCCACAACTGCATGGACGCATACCAACCCCTTGCCAGTGTCCGCTTTCCCGGATGTGCGGCTTGTTTTCGCCATACACACAGCCTGCCCTGCAGCTTTGGGGAGCTGCTGGTTGACCGAAACCAAGTGATGGCATCGCTTTACTATATTCCAATGCAACCCGACGGCATGCACATTGCTGCTGCGGAAGCGCGCCGCTGCAGAGAGAGGGCTCCCCTTTCCGGGCTTCCACTTGACAGCAGGGTTCGCCAGCGAGGCGAGATACGACTCTGCTGCCTCGATGTCAGATCTCATATTGTCCATGAGGCTACGCAGGCCCTTGAAATGTGCATTTCGGCCCTTGGTAGTGAAAAGTTGTTGGCGCAGCTGCTCCATTTCTCGTAACAGACTTTGGCTCTGCGCAATAATATCGGCAGCCATCTCAGGCGCGCTAGAGTCTTCTTCTTCTTCGTTCATATCCATGTCGTATGTGAAAGAAGCTCCAGGTATGGATGGGGAAGATGAGGAGGTTGTGTGATGGCAGAGTTTTGATGGACCGCGGAGATTCTAATGTAGGTGCTCAAAGAGACGTCGTTGTTTACGGTGTGGATACTAAGTAAGGGTTAGGGTACTAATATAAAGATTAAATCATGCCAAATAAACAAGTAATTATAATCATGATAGTAAATGAAGACTTGCTTCACACGGAATCCCACAATGGCAAGACGAAGGATATAAGGACATAGCCATGATATGAGTATTCTCCTTATATTAGCCTGGCAGCTGGTCGCATAATTCGAGCCACAATGCCACTGCAGCTGTCAGACGGCAAGTAATTCAAGCCTGGCATGCCTCTTCAGCCTCTTCAAAAATTCCTAGGACCCCTTGCCGCTTGTGGAAAACATTGAAAATATGAATAATCATAATTGCATCATCCTCAAAGAAATGGCATTAATAATATATCAACTTGACGTATGTAGACGCTTTGGAGAAGAAAAGAAGAAAAAGAAAAACTCTCTTCAGCCAGCTTCCCCTCAGCACGAGCAGTCTCGGTCACAAAATTATTAGTAAGCAGTTCACATTAATATCCTCAGTCGAGTATATCTCCTCAAAAGACCACTCAATGTTTTGTATTCTTTTTTTCTTTCTTTCCAAACAGACCACGTCTATTCCTCTAGAGTCAAATTCAGCTTGCTCGAGCCTTCACCATGTCCGAGCCAACTCCATTCAGAATCAGCATCTCTGATAATGACTTGGATCTCCTTCGGCAGAAACTCGAACTGGCTCGACTGCCCGACCAACCCGAAGGTTACGACATTCAACAAGGCGTCCCTGTCCCACAGATGCAGGGGCTGCTGCATCATTGGAAGGGTGAATTCCTACCCAAGTGGCGCCAGCACGAAGCCAAGCTCAATGAGCCCCCAGTGTTCACCATGCCCGTGGAGTCTGACGGCTTCGGAACGCTCGAGATCCACTTCGTCCATGCCAGGAGCAACAACCCCAACGCAATCCCACTGCTGTTCGTTCACGGATGGCCTGGCAGTTTTCTCGAGGTGACAAAGATGCTGAAGGGTCTGACGAGCCCTGAGGATGCCAGCTCGCAGGCATTTCATGTCGTTGCGCCGAGCTTGCCCAATTATGGCTTTAGTGATGGCGTGAAGAAGGTGAGGTGGTTTCTTGTCCCATCTGCAATAATCCCACGAATGAGGCAGGCAGGATTGACTCCCGTGACTCCAGAGAGGCTTCAATATTCGTCATTATGGGTTTGTACTGAACAAGTTAATGCTGGGCTTGGGTTACAATCAGTATGTCGCCCAAGGGGGTGACTGGGGATCCATCATTACACGGACAATGGGTAGACACTACGACCAGAGTCTCCGCGGCATACATGTCAATCTTGCCATGTTTGACCTCCTGAACCTGTTAAAGCAGCCCTGGCTCATCCTGCTTGCCATGCTGTGGCCTCCGTTCTGGCCATCCAAGGAGAGTATTGCGGGTCTGATCCGAGGGCTAAACTACGCATCCGGCGGCAATGACTATTATAGGTTGCAGTCCACGCGGCCACAGACGGTCGCATTCTGTCTCAAGACTCGCCGATCGGTCTGCTGGGATGGATGTATTAGAAGCTGATCCACTGGACGGACGACTACCCATGGACGGGGGACGAAGTCCTGACATGGGTCTCCATCTCCTGGTTCTCCCGCGCCGGACCTGGTGCCAGCGTTCGGACGTATTTTGAAGCCGAGAACCCAACCAGGGCATGGAATAGGTTATCGACGGACAAGAAATTCTGGGCCTGGGTTAGTAAGCTGGCGATGGAGGGGGTTTTGCCTCGGGGGCTGACCCTTTTTTAATTCCTGTTCGCCTTAGACCAAACCGCCTCTTGGCATCAGCCAGTTTCCTAGAGATATCGTCGCGATACCTGATATCACAGCCAGAACCCTGGGAGGGATTGCTTTCCAAAAGTTCCATGCATCAGGCGGGCACTTTGCTGCCTGGGAGAAGCCAGAAATCCTGGTGCAGGATCTGAGGGAGATGTTCGGACCTGGAGGTGGAGCTCGCTCTGTCGCTGGAGACATGAAGGCGGACTGATCACGGTCTTTTGAAATGAATACGCCGTCGACGTATGTTGGGTCGATGGACAGGAGATGTTGTCATGTGTACGATTCCTCCACCATGTCCCCAATCCAGAAATGCATCAAACTTATAGTAGTATGCACTTGCTGTACTGCCAGGTGGATTGATCTCTTTTGCTACAACCCCCCACGCTCGACCTATTGGCTACTCCAGGTAGTTGGGGCATATGTACGCTATTATATGCAAGTATGGAGTGGCCACCACACACACACACACACATACACACACACACATACAGAACGAGATCGGGTTATATGTACGCCGTATCATGTTGCGTGTCCGAGTCGCGCAGGATGCGGAAAGCCGCAAGGATTTTAGTTCCCTTTGTATTACTTAGTCGACAAAAGGACCGTTCTTGTCGAGACTCCACTATGCAAGTCCCCGCTTGGCTCCGACCCATCAAGATGGGTAAAATATTCGCCAAAGAAGGTACCAAAGCATGACTGTCCCTCAGCTGCTGATAATAGGGTATTTTTGTTGATTATGTGCGGAGTGCACATGAGCTTTTCCTCGTGCGCACCCACAAGAGCCTTGCCCTGTCATGCCCCCCCTCTCAATCTGCGTTCAACGCTGATCCGCTCGCACGCCAAAAGGACCCGGTCATGTTGGCTCGCTTGCTGTACGCCAGCCACGGGGGACTGTAATGATCTGTGCTTATTACACCCACCAAGCGGTCATACAATAAGCTCCTAATTGATTATTTATTGACCTTGAACCGTGCCACCCGAGTTTTGTTTTCACATCTCCTCTCGTCTTGTCTTTTCAACAATTCAGTCTCGTCACCACTTGTCCAGGCGAAGAAAAGAAAAAAACCCCCGAAATCATACATAGCCGGCAAGGTGAAATAAATTACAACACGAAGAGCATCAAATGATCCTCTCAGCAGGCAAAATGACCAAGCCAAAGTCGACAAAGCACAGTTCCTCGCACTCGGGACGTTCCGCAGATCGCCAAGTCGCCGGCCAGAGCCACCAAACATATACACATGCACCGTAAGTTGTTCACCATCACAAGTTCCTCCGGTAACTCCGCCGAACCACCAATACGGCTAGAGACGATTACTGAGCCGGATCCAGGACTACCGAATCACGCGCGGCACACGCCCTCCAAGTCTTCGAAGCCCAGTTGACGCTGCTAGAGGAAGAGACCCAGAGAAGAACGCTGGCGAAGCAGCAGGAGGGAGCCGCCGGGGTTGGCTCGAGCATGCCTTCTGCAGCAGACGGGCAGCATACCTTCTCACACTTCCCGCCGTCCACTCACGCCTCCTCCGCCTATGGGACCACGGTACAATTCGGAAGCTCTTCGTCTTACTGGCCGGTGATGCCTGGGCAGGGTTCTTCAGGAACCCCTAGCATGACGCGAGACAAGAAGCACTAATATCAGCCTCCCCGTCAGAGGTGCATCACGAGTGGCCTGTCAGACCTCGCAACCTTTGCTGGGCTCATCGATCCTCTCACCACCACGGTTCTCGCAACATTTCGGAAATCAGAGAGGGAGCCAGACGTTTTATTCAAGAACAACAATTCCACCCACAAACGGTTCTCCTTTGAGGAAGACTCGCCTGGTTCACTTACGGCCCTGCCAGCAACAACATGACAAAAAAGGAAAAGAAGAGAGAGGGAGGGGGCCTCGCAATATCGGAGTCACTTTCCGGAAAAGAAAAAAATTCGTCAGAGAGCAGATGCCCTGTATAATGAAGATAAACTGCGCTGTGTATAGCTGCACTGCTAAATGGGGATCGAACAACGTAGCCGACCACAACTATGTGAGCGCAAATCCTGCGGCGCATTCGAGACACCCGTGAGGGTCTCCGGGGAACGAGTTGGGGCATGCCAGCCCTTTTGGAAACTTATGGCATTGAACACTGCGCTGCTTATGTTTGCAAAGACACCTAATGAATCATATGGTACATAGCGATAACTGAGTTCAGAGGAGGCGTCCAAAGAGGGAGTGTCCCGTTCAAAATAATTACCAGCAGACTCGGCCAGTCGACTCGGAACACAGTAGGAGAGGGAAAGAAAGCATCGAAGAAACCATGGCATCTGATATCACAGCATCCGTCACCCTAATATCATCAGCATGGACAATCTCATTTCGTCAACCCTCAGAGTACTTAATCATTCATAGCGCCTCTCTCCCTCAGATGATACAATCTACGTGGGAATTCATTCCATTCATATTATGTCTTACCTCCCACATTTCTCAAGCCCAAAGGTCTGGCCTTCGGATTCTACAAATACCTAAAATTCCTACTACATGTAGCCCTTGGCATGTGGGGGCATATTATAAACATGCCGCACCATGTGAATCAATCTGATTGTCCGGTGCTTAGATCTGAGCCTCAAATGTTGTAGATAAAATTGATTAGGAGTTCTCATTGGTTTGAGAGGCTTCGGCGACCAAGCCCTTGGCGACGCAGGCCGCGATGGCACTGGAATGAATAGGACTCGCGTATCCAAAAATTCCTCAAGTGGTTGTGCCGCTCTCTCATTTACATTGTAAACATTTCGTTTATTAAAAGGATACATAATCCCGCCGATTATACGTGCCCTGGAAATCAACAGAAGAAGAAGCGAGAGAGAAAAAGAGAAAGAGAAAAAAAAAAATTCAACATCTGCTTTCTTTCCAGCTCGCTTGCGCCATACACTGCCCCCAATTAATCACAACAAGATGGCCACCCGCATTGCCCGTAATATATTGGGACTCTTTGGGGCCATGGTGGCGTTCTCGACGACACCCGTCTCCGGACAAAGTATGTGATTTTTTCCTCCCTCAGAGTGCTATTATCATAGAAGCAGCAAGGCACTGATCCAACGGCTCTTTACACAGTTTTGGGCACGGTGAATTGCGCCCTCTGCCAGGTCCAAGCCGAGGCGGCTCTCGTCTCGCTCGACGCGGGCGCCAGCGAGCCTGTGGTCGTGGCTGAGCTGAGGAAATATTGCGACGGGGGTTTGATCAATGTAGTATGTAATGCCTTTCTGGACCAGTTTGGAAATCAGTTGGTGCAGCTGGTGGCTGAGCATTTGGACCCCGCGACGGTTTGTGCGCTGCTGGATGGGTGCAGTTATTGAGAGAGGGCATGGGCAGCACAGACGGGGAGAGGTGTTTTAGATCATTGGTCGGTCACGTTAATTACTTGAGCTTTTATGAAGAGGAAATGAGTTCTGAGTAATCTGTTGAACTACTTGACTCGAAAGGAAGAGAGGGTTTGCGGATGTGATGGTAAATTCAAAGACGTGTGTGTGTGCTAGGGTGCCTTACCTGGAACAAAAAAAAAAAATCCTAAATATAATATTGTACCTGCTGTAGCTTTAGCAATTTGGATGGGGGTAGATATATATATCATACCTTTTGCAACCTGAGCACCTGGGCGAATGTTTTTTTTTTCTTTAAAAAAAAAAGGGTTGCAAGTACTCTCGCGCCACAGTATCTTGTCTAAGAAGCATGTATATCAGCGTGCCTAAAGTCTTAGGGGAGGACTCACCTGGTAGGTTCATAAGTTCCTCACCTTTGAGGCGGAAGCTGAGGACGAGGCTCGGGAGAGGGCGCGTTGGAACGGCGACCACGCTCATCCTGCTCGGCACCCATTGCAGTGTGTGTTTGTGGTGGTAAGTTTCTACTATTACAAGTTTTTACGGTTAGTGTTTGAGTGTATATAGGATCTTGGAGGTAAGTCAAGTAGCCAACATTGTCTGCTCAGCAGGAGAAGGGTGGTGGTTCAAACGAGGAGGTGAGTAGATTGAGGTGACCACTTCAGCTCATCATATAGAATTTTGGAGCCCTTGTTCACCATAGGCACAATCACATTGTTGATGGGTACAAGTAGGAACATATCAGCAAGGTGGATAAAGATGCTCTTTGTTGGTGTGGACAGGCACAAGGCGACAAAGACTACTATCAATCACCTCCCACTTCAACTCATTGCCAGCTCATCTTTCAACAACAAATTCCTTGTTGAAAATTCCTTCTTGTTTGTCCAACAGGATTTGCCTCGTCTTTATCCGCGTGTTTGTACTAATCGCGTGAAGGAAAAGGAGAACAACCAATGACTCTCATCAATCAGTTGCTTTTCATTCTGTATTCATCCTTGGGTACTTATGATGCCTCTTTCTACATGTATCATCAATGTCCATGTTACTTGCTCCTCCAGAGGACTTTGTTCATCACCTCCACTCTCTACTTCTTCCTCTCCCCCAGCCTCGGCAACCTCACAGGCAACAAGACCAGAAAGCTCACCACGGCAACCCCCACACAGCACAAAAACGTAGTCCGCACGGCCGCCTCGTAGCTCGCCACGACCTGCTCCCGCACCATGCCGCCCCCCAGCTTCGCCACAGCCTCGACGCTCCCCCGCACCCTCTCCACGACCTCCGCCCGCCCGGCAAACCCAGCCGCCCGCGCCGCCTCGTCCGTGACATACATGTCCAGGTAGCGCCACAGGGCGTTCTGCACGACCAGGCTCGAGCCCGCGATGCCGAGCACCATGCCGACGCTGCGCCAGAGGATCAGGGTGCTCGTGACGGCGGCCTGCTCGCGCTGCTCGCTGGCGGCGAGGATGGCCATGAAGGTGCCGGGGAACTGGAAGCCCTGGCCCATGGCGTGGGGTACGAGGCAGAGGAGGTAGGCGGGCATGGGCCAGCCCCTCTGCATGGCGGAGAGCGCGCAGGTGCCGAGGAGGAAGCCCCAGGTGCCCAGGGACATGGGCCACTTGAGGCGGCGGGTCCAGCTGACGAGAAAGCCGGTGGCCGTGCCGGCGGCGCTGGAGACGACGGTGATGATCATGAGGCAGAGGCCCGAGGTGGTGGCCGAGGTGAGGAGGACGGCCTGGAAGAAGAGGGGCATGTTGAACATGATGGCGTTCATCATGAAGGCGGCGAGGGCGTTGCTGAAGATCATGTTGGCGTGCGGGCTGCGGCGGATCAGGTACAGGGGCATGATGGGGCGGGCGGCGGCGGTCTCGGCGCGGAGGAAGAGGGGGAAGGCGAGGCAGAAGATGGCGAGGGAGGCGAGCACGAAGGGGTGGGACCAAGGGAGCACGTTGCCGCCGAGGTTGAGGCCCAGGATGAGGAAGGTGATGGCGCTGGTGAGGAGGGCGGAGCCCTGAAAGTCGAAGGTCCTCATGGCCTGCAGGAGGGTGGCCTTCTGGGCGGCAGAGGTGAGGCCCAGGTCGTGCGGGATGGTGAAGAAGGTGATGCCCACACACAAGAGCAGGGGCGGCACCTGGATGCCAAACTCCCAGCGCCAGCCCAGATAGTCCGCCATGAACCCCCCCAGCGCGGCACCGAGCGTCGCGCCCACGCCGTAGACCGCATTGATGTAGCTCTGGTAGGCACCGCGGTGCTCTATGGGCACCAGATCGCTCACGATGATGCTGCCCAGGATCATCACGCCGCCCGCGCCCAGGCCGCAGACCGCCCGCGCCGCGATGAAGCTCACCATGCTCTGGGCGAGGGCACACCACAGCGTGGCCAGGGCAAAGACCAGCATGGTGAAGATGTAAGGCGTCTTGCGCCCGATGGTGTCGGACAGGCCTCCCAGGAGCGGCTGGAAGGCGGTCGAGGTCAGGAGAAACGCCGTCGACAGCCACGAGGCCGAGTTGGAGCTGTGGAAATAGGACGTGATGACCGGGTGCGAGGACGCCATGAGCGTCGAGTCGAAGTTGGAGACGAAGTTGAGCGCCAGGACGTTGCCAAAGATCAGCCAGAACCGCCCGTACGACATGCCCCCATGAAACGGGCTCAGGGCACCTTCTCGTTCTTGTTGTTCTTCTCCTTCTTCTTCTTGGTCATCCACGGCCTCCTCTTCCCCCTCCTCGCTGCACACAGACGGGCGCCGGCCCAACAATACCCTGTGCGAGCCATGGCTTGTGCTGTACCTGCGCTCACCCCTCAGCAGCGGCGTCTCGCTCGACTCGGGTCCTAGGAGAGGGCCTGGCGTGTAAGACGTCGACTTGGTCAGGAGCAGGTCGAAGTCATCCGGGTCGATAATGTCGTCTGGCTCGGTCCGCTCATCGTTATCGTCTTGATGGTGTTGGTGTTGTTGCCGCCTTTCCGTATGCACTGCTGCGCTGGCTCCAATCAGGGGTGTCTGCTCGTCTGGGGCAGCGTTGATCCCATGCCACCGCTCATGCTGCTGCTGCTGCGGACCGATCCCGCTGTGGATATGATGACTGCTTTTGCTTGGGGAACTCATTATGATGCTGTTGTTGGCGGAGAGATCATGTGAAGGAATGGCACCATGTGATGTATGTATATGTACACACTTTCTCTTCCTTTTCCCTTCCCCTTTTCTCTTCTTCTCTTTCTTTTTCTCTCCTGGTTTTATTCGACCACAAGAATGATGAGGCTATGTAGCAATCCAAAAACAGCCACTCTGGACCAAACAAACAATGGATATGCTTACTCTCGTGTGACTCAAGCAGTGACCGATGCCGGGGATGCGGTGTGATGCTTCAACCTCGGCTGATATTGACCCCGGGATGAGTGGTGAAATAGAACAAGCCCGGGACAAAGACACAAGTATTGTTCTTGGTGAGTGGGTAATTCACTACAAGACCATATGGTAGGAGAAATGGATCATACGGCGCCTTTTTCTTTTCATATAATTTCTTCTCCTTTTTAAGGGGTCACCGTAACTTGGAGCCACAAGAATAGAGAACTAAATTAACATACCAAATGCGGGGTTGTGGCTTGCAGAAAGAAGAAAAAAACTACCGATCTCTTGTGCCATAATCATGCGGGTCCTCGTGATCGAGGCACAGTAAAAAAAAAAAGAATGGGGATGGTTGTGAGGAGAAGGGGGAACGGCCGCCCAAAAACCGGGCCCTTGTTTTCTTCCTTCATTCTAACGATCGACGATGGATGGATCCCCCTTGTTCGATAATATGATCGATCCATCTTTGGCTACTGTCGTGCTTCGAGGAGCGGCGGCGGTGACAAGTGACAAATATACGAGTTAGGCATCGTGGACATGCATGCCAGATCGCAATCACTTTCAAGAAATCTTTCTGCTTTGTTTTTACTATGGCCATCCTCCACTATGTTGTGTTGCGTTGCATTTTTTGTTGCTTATGTCCCACCCTTATAAACAAATCTCCTCGTCTTCTCACAAACGGGGCCCCGGGGGGGGGGGACTTTGGAACCTGTAAAGAATGGTATATGAAACACAGACAAATTGCTACACTCTTTCTTTCTTGCCTTTGCACCATGTTTTCCCCCCCCCCCAAATAAAAGCCGTGAACGCCGCATAACCACAAGTAGCCACTCCCCTCCCCTTTCCGTGTTGATGCATGTTGTTTCGAGTAAGATAGGTCGGATGGCCATAGTTGAGTCAGGCCCCGCATAGCAAGCGTATGCCAGTAGGCAGTAAGGGGGGTTTTTTTTTGTTTGGTTGGTGGTTCTTTTTGTTGTTGCCTTTGGCCATCCCGAAACCAGGGTCCCGGCATTCCTCCTTTCCGATCCACCAGATGTTCCTCTTCCTCCCGCTTCTCACCACCATCATCAAGAGATCTCGTCCATCTCCTCGTCCTCCTCAATGCTGTCCACCACGTGGCCGTTGGCCATGTCGTTGCCGTTGGCGAGGCTGCCAGGTGCGCCATTCGTGCCGTTGGCACCAGCGTCGATCTTGTGGAACCGCACGGCCCTGTCCGCCGCGTCGTAAGCAGCTGAAGCCCACCTCACCAGCTGGTTCTTGTCGGCAAACTTCTTCAGGGCCACATCCTCCCAGCGCATGGCCTCTGCACGCTTCTCGAGCAGCGCCGGGTCGTCATTCTCAGAGCCAAAGCGCTCCTCCGAGGCCTCTGTGAAGACACCCTGCGCCTGTTCAGGGCTGATGATATAAACATGATCGCCGTCGGCCCCGTTCATCTCTGACAGGGCAGATAGAGAAGAATGGCCATGCAGGCTGGGCGCCTGAACCAGGGGATCGTGAAGTCGCCACCGGATGCACGCCACCATGGTGCAGTAAGCCTGTGTCTGCCGCAGGATGTGCAGCACCGCCTCGTCGTTCATGTTCTCTGTGTGATTCACCTTGGACCAGTCATCACGGATGTAGCATCGTCGCCAGATGAGCCGCATGGCCTGCCGCTTCAGTGGGCTATGGAGGGCCAGGTCGGCGATGCGGATGGCGTCCGAGAACAGGTCCGTCTCCTGGCCACCAATCTCGTCCAGCCGGATCAGGGTGAGGAGGTTGATCAGGGTCAGCGGCGCCATGGCTTTGTGCGCGACAAGCAGGCTCATGGCGTCCTGGAGGTCGTCCTGGAGCACCTTGTACTTCTTAGGTATCTTGGGGGTAAAGGTCTGCATGGCGAGCTCGACGGCTGCGACGTCGTCCACCGCGTCCTGGAAGGAGGGCGACAAGATCTGATAGAGCCGGTCCTGTATGCGGATGATCTCCAGGTCCTTTTCGATGCGGACCAGCTCGGCGTCAAACTCTGCGGCCCTGCTGCGGTCCTCGGCTGTTGCCTGTTGAGGATCTGCGCCGGCGCCGTCAGCCAGCAGCGTCAGCTTGCCCAGGCTCAGCTCGATCTTCTTGCTCCAGACCTGTTCCTCCCTCTCGCCGACATCGACAAGCGTCTTGGCAGCCCTCTTGAGGTCCTTCTCGTGCTCAACGTCGTTGATCCACGAGACCTTGCCGAGCCGCTCATCATTCCGCAGGAATAAGGTCGCAAAGCCTTGCTTGTCCGAGGACGAGAAGTTCAGGATCTCCTGAGGACCGCCATGTTCCAGGAGCAGCTTGTAGGCCTCAAAGGCAAAGCTGGCGCCGTACTCCTCCATGTACTGGATCAGCTGCTGTTTCTTGTTGTCCAAGCTGGCGCGCAGCTGATCAGGTTTGCGCGACTGGCTGATCTCCGCCCTCAGATCCATCATCTGGGTCACCACCAGCTGTGCCATGGCCTTGTTGATGTGGTACTTCTCGGCAATACTGAGGGCTTCGTTGGTGAGCCCGTACTTGACGAGCTTCATCAGCAGGTCGGTGGTGCTGAGGATCACAGCTCGGCACTTCTCGCTGAACGGCGTCCCGTTGTGGTCGATGCCCTCGTCTCCGTTCCCATCGGACCACCTGATGAACTCGTGCAGCGTGAGGAAAAGCTGATCTATGAGGTTGGGAAAGATGGCCCGGATCGACTCGAGGAGGTCTGCGGTCGGTCCTCCATTCCTGGCGTCTGTAGGCCGGTGGTTATCAAGCCAGAGCTCGCACAGCTCGATGAGGCGGTAGAAGTACTCGCAGATGAGTTCTGTCGATGTCCAGAACTTGGGCAGGTTCTCGTAGTCCTCGGTCCTCAGGAGGATTCCTAGCTGCATGACCTCGCCGCTGAGGCCGTAGAGGTCTAGCTTGCGCGCGCGGTACTCGCGAGCTCCGCGGAGGGTCTCGTAGAAGACAGTCACAGCCTCGTAGAGCAGCCGCGTCATGGCTGCTGCGTCGGCGAGCTGGTGCTTTCGGAACTGCTTGATCACCTGGTAGTTCCAGGGCAGGAAGACATCCAGATTGCCAGTGTCGTAGATGAACCACGTGCGGGCGCGATCAAGTTCCCCAGACGACCGATCGGGGGCCTTCTTCGCCTCTTCGTTGATGCATTCGATGGCTTCCGACACGATCGTCTTCTTCTCGTGGCCTGGCCGCTCGTTCAAAAACGTCTCGTGCAGCCTCCAGACCTCTCGGGCCGAGTGCAGCTTCTCGGCATTCGCAAGCAGGTACCATTTGGTGCGACGATTCAGGGCGATCTTCTGCGCGTTGAGATGCGACATGAGCTTGTCGAGCCAGATGCCGCGCTGCCGCAGGTTGGTGTCTGTCGCGGCTGAGCCTCCTGACAGGGCGGCCGGCTTGGACGCAAGAATCTCGTTTGACAGCGCCACGGCTGCCTCTGCCACGTCGTCGTCAGAAAACTGCGTGTTTCTCCGGCCCTCGAATGCCAATGGATTGTCGTCCTTGAGGCCATAGAATACGGCCTGTTCCAGCTTGTCCTTTGCTGTCACTTCGGGGGGGTCCTCGCTGGCGAAGCGGTCCACGTCTGGGAGGGCAATCTTGACGACCCCGATGCCTCGAATCAGCAGCAGCGCAGTCGGGTTCTTAGCTCTGGGCCGGTGCGATCGCAAGGTCTCGGGCTCCTGGCCTGGGCTCTGTGGTTCTTCCAGTCCCGTGCCCACAATCTCGAGGGAGTCCTCACTTCGCAGATCCACCACGTCTTCGAAGGTCGCAGGGATGACGTGATTCTCTTCCTGTAACTGCGAATCGGGCGTCTCTGGCGGCGCGGCCACCGAGGCGACCACAACAGCACGGTCGAAGATGATGAAGGCGACCAGGGCTGGCCTCGGGAGGTAGAGCCGTGGCTTGCCGGCCGCTGAAGGGTTGACGGGGGTTGTGTAGGACGAGATCGTCCGGATCATACCAACCTGCGAAGTTTCACCCTGAATCTCGAGCTCGACAAGGGCATACTGCGACTGGCGCTTGCTGCTCAGAGCGACCAAGAGGAGGAGATGCTGCGTAGAGTCGTCGTCCTTGAGAAGGGCGTCGCTCAGCCGGCTGGCCTGGGTATATTTCTCCTCGATGTTTCTTGGCACGTACGTGAAATCGACAACCTCGAAGTCGAGGCCTGAAGTAAGGCCTGGGAGGATCTCGTGGAGGCCATAGAGGATGGCGTCACGCGTGTCGACGCTGGCGATGATCTCGTGGTGCCCTCCGCGTTGTACCCGCCAGGCGTGCAACCTGCCCGCCTTTGTCGCTGCCACGACATTCCTCGGGCCAGCTCGGCTGGCAGGATCGACCCTCACAGCTGCGAGATCGCCACGCTGGACGGCCGACTTGAGCGCGTTTTTGATCCCCCCAAAGAAGCTGTCGAATACACCAGAAGACTGCCCCCACGTGGTTCGGAGAAAGTGTATGGATATTGCGGGCTTCCCCTGGCCGTCACGGACACTGAGGTGTGCCAATCGCCCACTGCTGAAAGCTAGTATGAATCCTGCAGAGTCGGCCCTGGTGACCTGCACAACGTGCTCGCCTCCAAACAGGCCGGGAATCGTGTCCTCGACGCCAGTCCTCTGCTGGGTGAAGTAGTCGAGGGTCGCCGCGCTGGATATGTGTTCCCAGAACGAGATCTTGCCGCTCACGGGCATGACCACTACGAGACCAGGCTCTTCGTTCGAGGTTCCTGGGGGGACAAAAGCTCCAAGAGGTAGCGGGTCGGACGTGTGCTTCGAGGGATACGGTAGGGTGAAGGTAAACGTCTCGGGCGAGGGGCTGGTTGAGGCATACTGCCAGACAAAGGCGTGCGTGTGGGTAAGGCAGAGGGCAAAGCCGTTGGAGGCATCGAGTACACCGTGTTGTCGACCTAGTGGCCTGTCAGTTTTTGCCTCTATAGAGACCTCGTGCTATCTTATTTGGCAAGACTCACCGGCAGTATCTGCGCGAACCCTGTCCGGTAGTGCCTGCAGCTTGCTCACGGTATACGCGCTTGTCTTTGTCTATGAGAGAGAGCTTGAGGTTAGCAAAAGATGGAAACCGCAACAGGTTCGGCAAGTCAGCATGTGCATTTGGAAACCCTACTCACCAGTTCCACGCTGCCGTCGCTTTTGCTTATCCGCTCGCCCTGCTTGGGCTTTTTCGACCGCACTGTGACCTCCCGACGAAATGTTTTTGTTGCGGCAGCTGCCGCACTGTCCAGGCCGTCGGGCTTGGAGGGCAACCGCGCGATCTTATCGTGCTTGACCTCGAGCATCTCTGGCTGGGCGCTCTTGACCTCGGGGTTGGTAAAGGTGGACTCGGTCAGGGGGCCGCGCTGTCGCTTGGCCTTGGGCTGTTGGGTCAGGCTGTTGTCGCCACTCGGGTTGCGCTGTCGTCGTCGGCTGCGGGTTGCCATGGCAGGGCCGCCGGCGCTGTTCTGAGATGGAGAGAACATGGCGGCGGTGAGGTGAAGGATGGATGGACGGCCTAGCTGCCGACGCGGGTGGCGATGGCTACGCGGAGCAGCACAAGGAGAGCTCCAGAAGTCGTAGGAATGATAGAGTCGATGCGGCTGTGGATGGAACAGCGCGCCTATTCCATGCTCGAGAAGTGGATCGTGCCGTGCAAGGTAAGGCAGTAAGCAGTCGGACGCGAAAAGGTGCAGGAGACAGAGGATGATGTGAGTGTTGTTGACGGTTCGCGCTGCGGTTGAAGTATCTGGGAGAGCGATGCGCAGGTCGTAGTCGGCGGATGGCACGCGCAACTGTCCAGTGACTGTAGACGAGCAACTTGAAGATGGGCAGAGCCAGGTCAAGTCAGGTCAGGCCAGGCAGGCACTGGGAAAGGGTGTTGTTTTGATGGTGAAAGCCGTTCGAGTAGGAAGATTGACTTGACTGGCTTCTCAACTTTTCCCCAGGTCCGACAGGTCAGGTCAACACTCAGCTGGTCTGTGCCCACCTGGACAGGTACAGTGTACTACAGTACATACTATAGTACTTGCCATAGTACTTATGGCACTAAGGTAGCAGGGTACTGGCTCTGAATGGGGATGGAAGGGCCTATGGCTGGCAAGAGGCACCAGGGGGCGGGCACAGGAGCTCTCCCCCACACCCCTAAGCTCTAAACGGCTACTGGCTAGCGCAGACCCAGCGGCATGGGCCCAGGGTCTTTGGTAGTTACGGTGCTCCTTTTTCCTTTGCCCAACGCAAACATAGATGAAAGAACAAGTCTTTCAGGCCTTGTCTACTTGAAGCATCCAATGAGTTTGATGAATGACCTGATCCTCCCTGGCACACTCAAAATATTCAGGGCCATAATGACATACTCTGAGCACTATAGGAACCATAGTGATTGGTAGTGCACAGTATATAGTACACAGTACCTGAGCGGGCAGGACCTACTACAATGTAGGTTGTACTTACCCTGAGAGAGTAGCTAACTGATTACATCATTGTTGACTGTGAGCCTCGCCTAGGGCTGCTAACTCCAGATACTGCTGTGGCCTACTATAATCGTATTCATTCACCACCAACACCTCGACGTCTTTTCCCCTTCTCACCATCACCATCATCATCGCCGCCACTCCCACCAACACCGTCATATCAATGGTCTCAGTGACGGCTTGGTGAGCTTACCACGACCCTCGTCAATATTGTATATTATATTTTGTGTCATTTTCATTCTTCCATCAATAAAAAAACAATGTATCACAACCATTCATGAATTCTTTTTTCCTTCCTTCTGCCGTCTCATTCGCATCGTTGTATTCTTCGTTGTGGCACATACAAAAATACTAGACAGTATAGTACATACTTACTCGGTCGAGGATGAATCGCCTGGGCACGGCGGTAACTATCACAGACCCCCTCGTCAAATACAACGCCCTCATAGCCACCGGCATATATTCTCCTGATCCAGCCCAGCTTCGCCTGGCCCTTCACCTCCAGAAACTCTACCTTCGTCTCAGGGACTACCAGCCCCTCTCAGAGTACCGCAGCAGAATACATCAGATCACCAAGGCTGTCGACGGCGCCAGAGAAAATGAGACGGACCAGCTGGCAGTCAGGAGCCATCCCCTCCGGCGCAACCCCCTCTTCGCGAGGTTCTTCCGGTCCGCAGAGGGCCCCCGCGACAGCTTGGCCCTGACACGCGTCCTGACGAGCCACCAAGCTGCCCTCGACGTGGACTCTCCCAGGGGCCTCTTCCTCTCTGGAGAGGTGGGCACGGGGAAATCGATGCTGCTGGACCTCCTAGCCGACGGCCTACCCACGAGCCGGAAGAAGCGGTGGCACTTCAACACATTCATGCTCTACAGCATCTCACGGCTGGAGAAGTTCCGAAAGTCGCACCCCTCTCTCGCCCGCGAGGATCGTGAGTGGTCCTTATTATGGCTGGCCAAGGAAATGATCGAGCAGTCGCCCATTTTATTCCTGGACGAGTTCCAGCTCCCGGACAGGGCCTCGAGCAAGATCTTGAGCAACCTCTTCATCCCTTTCTTCCAGCTCGGAGGGGTCCTGGTCGCCTCGTCGAACCGCATGCCCGACGAGCTGGAGAAGGCCGTGGGTGCGCAGTACCCGGCACCTGTGACCGGAGGAGGCCTGGTGAAACAGCTCTTCGGTACTGGAAACGAGCAGCAGGGAGAGCTGTACGGGCGTACCAGTGACTTTGCCGCCTTTGTCGAGGTGTTGCAGGCGAGGTGTGATTTCTGGCACATGGAGGGAGCAAAAGACTGGCGAAGGCGAGATCTCACGGAGCAGGCTGAAGCCCTAGGGCGGCGGTCCTCAGATACTGAGCACATGGGGGAAGGCACAGAGGTGCAGACCGAAGCGCCGCTCTTGTTGAAAGACGACGTCGGCGACTCGACCACACCTCGGAAATACGGTCTCATGGTGGACGACCCCGAGACCTGGGATCAAATGCTCCTCGACATCATCAACAACCCAGTCATCCAATCTGTCCCGTGGAAACCAGCCACTCTTGTTGTGTACGGGCGGGCGGTCAATGTGCCACGACAGTACGAGGGCGTGACCCACTGGGACTTCAACGAGCTCGTGCACGCCTTCGGACCGGCAGACTACATCACGCTGGCCTCCAACTTCCACACCTTCATCATTGACAAGGTGCCGGTGCTCCCAGTGGCCATGAAGAACGAGGCACGACGCTTCATCACACTGCTCGATGCCCTGTACGAGGCCCGCTGCAAGGTCCTCATCCGCGCCGAAGTAGGCCCAGATAACCTCTTCTTCCCAGAGCAGAACCGGCGACAGCCAGGCAAGCCAGGCCTGGCACCCATCACCCGCACTGCCACACGAGCCACAACAACCGACAACACCGGGGAGCACGAGGACGCAACCTACTCCGAGACGGTCTCCGAGGTCTTCCAGGACTCTGCCGCGCCCTTCCGCCCCAACATCTCCAGCTACACGGATGCCACCAAGCCCTCCGGTCGAGCCTCGTCCATCCACGCCGAGATCGACTCCGACTTTGGCATCGTCGGGCAAAAGGTCGACTTTGTCAACACGGCCGCGTTCACGGGCGAGGACGAGCGTTTCGCATACAAGCGCGCCGCCAGCCGGCTCTGGGAGATGTGCAGCGCATCGTGGCACGCGCGTCCCGGACCGCCGGAGAGCTGGTGGACGCCGCTGCCCGTCGAGGCGAGGCACTGGGAGGGGAGGGAGCCGACAAGGCCTCTTGGGAAGCAGTATGCGATGAGAGGGAAGGCTGGGCCGGGGGATGTGGCCTGGGGACCGTCGGTGGATCTGGACGAGCCGGCTGGGTTGTCGAAGTGGAGGGTTGAGGATCTTAGAAAGGGTGCACAGGAGTGATCTGAGATGACGGATGATGAAAAATGAGTGCATTTCCTCATGCATACACGCCGACATATGTCCACCCCCCCCCCCCTTTTTTTTTTTTTTTTTATCATACAACCCTTTTTTATTTATCTTCATCACGCATTGCCTTCCGGTTTGTTGTCCTCCACCTTTCGACTCCACTCCCTGCTCTATCACCCACGTCCCCTA
>JACWST010000020.1:197743-231941 GCA_014850475.1 Cryphonectria naterciae
GGGGGGTTGGGGGTGCTAGACGGGGGGCGGCGGGGTGTGTTGAGGGGGGGGTGGGTGAAAAATGAAGGGCGTCCCCCACGCATATACTCGGACACATGTCCACCCCCCCCCCCCTTTTTTTTTTCCCTCCCTATCATACAAACCTTGTCCAGCAAGCTCTAGAACGACATGCCTTGCGGTCTCGTGACGCGACAAGTCGAGAGCCACACCCAAGCCATGAAGCCGAATCCAACATTGTACTCGTCGTCTCAAAAGTGGCCGTGTAAGATGATTGGTGGATCTCTATTGGGAGAAGGTTGAAACGGGATCTCCGAACCACGATAGCTTGACGACAACAGCCTCAGGAGAGTGCATATGCATAATGAGGGCCAGGCACAGTCATCATACTTCTTTCTTTGATATGCAGTGTTTCTACTAATGCTATCAAAAACGAATATTTTGGGGGACAAGCACTTAATTTTTATGTACATCATATATTCTCCGACTGAATCCAGTCACCAATATAATAGCGGAGAAACGGGCCCCCTGCAATTATCCCGGAGCATCATCCGCCGTTGTTCTATTTCAGGGGCTGCATCTGCAACATCCACCGCCCCAGCGAAAGAAACTCGCCAGCTCACCTTCTTTTTTCTCACCGGTTGATGGTGGTGATGATGCTGATGCTGATGAGCCAGATTTGAGGCCTCATCATGTTATCATCAAACATCTAGGGCTGGACTCATTCACACACACCCCCTCCCCCCCACCCCATTTATACGGAGACGCTCGCCATGTGAGATGCTCCAGCAGCCATGATCGTCGATAAAGCCATAGGGCCCAGGCAGAGGCGGAGGATACGAGCCGGGCTCTACATCACAGGGTTCCTCTGCCTGATATACTACCTCTTCTTCACGGGCAGAGGACCACGAAACACACAGAATGGCGGCGGCCTCACCTCGAACCTACACCGTCACCCTCCTCCTCCTCCTCTCAACGACCTCTCCCTCACAGCCACGCAGTGCGAGGCCTCTTTCCCCAACCTCACCTGGTCCATAAACGATGTCGTCTCCCAGGGCCCTTTTCACATCAACACCAAGACAGCCCCCGTCCTGGTCCGCATCCGCGACGGGCAGCTCACCATCCTCAAGTCCCAGCGCAGGCGCGACCTCTCGAACGAGATGCTCGCCTCCCGCACCGCGTCCCTCCACCAGATCCACCGCGCCCTGGTCGCCGCATCCCCCCAGGAGCCCGTGCCGGACACCGTCTTCGCCCTCAACTTCCAGGACCAGCCCTTCGGCACGGCCTGGGCGTACTCGCGCCAGGCAGACCCCCGCTCCCGCCCGGGCTACGACGACGGCAACCCAGACGCGCGCACCTTTCTCATGCCGCACTTCTCCTTCTGGGCGTGGAAACTCCCCTTCATCGGCTCCGTGCGGCGCGCCGCAGCAGCCATTGCGGCTATCGAAGAGGATGATAATGCCGCCGCCGCCACCGTCTCGAGTTTCGCCTCCAAGATCCCGCGGGCCGTGTGGCGCGGGACCACCTGGTTCAACAGCGTGCAGAACCCACGCCTGCGGCAGAACCTCATGACCACGACGCGCGACAAGCCCTGGGCGGACGTCGAGGCCCTCAAGTGGGACACGGCGCCCGACGCCGAAGGGCAGAGGACGGCCAGCAACTCGCTCGCCATTGAGGACTTTTGCAGGTACAAGTATGTCCTGTACACCGAGGGGGTCACGTACAGCGGGCGGTTCCAGTTCCTGCAGATGTGCGCGAGCGTGGTACTCAGCCCGCCGATCGGATGGATGATGCACACCACGCACCTGGTGCGGCCTGTCTTCTCGAGTGACCTGCCTGGTGAGGAGAGCGGTAGCGGTAGCAGCAGCAGCAGCAGCAACAAGGAGCGGTGGACGCCGAGCGAGATGGTGAGGAGGGCGTGGCCTGTGAGGTATCCGCCCGAGGAAGCGAATATGGTGTTTGTGAAGCCGGACTGGAGCGATCTGGAGGAGACCATCATGTGGCTGGAGGAGCACCCCAGTGTGGCGGAGGGGATCGCGAGGCGGCAGAGGGAGACGTCTGTGGGGGGCGGGTACATGAGCCCTGCGGCGGAGGCGTGCTACTGGAGGGCTTTGATCAGAGGGTGGGCGGAGGTTGCGAGGTGGGATGAGGATGCGCTGGAGGAACTGGGGCCTGGGCAGACCTATGAGGCGTTTGTGTTGACGAATGGGGATTAGAGATGGGCATGATCTCTTTTTGAAAGTTGTGATTACTTTGATCCTGGTTGAACATCTGGACGGAAGAGTATGATAGACTTTCTCTGAGGAAGATGATGCCATCAATCACCACCAAGGAGAACGCAGTACTGGCCGATCTTAAGACGTGATGTAGAGAACTTCTGAGCTTTCGTCATCATCATCATCATCTTCTTCTTCGTCTTCTTCTTCGTCTTCTTCTCTTAGACCAGAGCGACTAGACTGTTACATTTTCTAGTATTTGCAAGGGCTGAATCCAGAGAAGCATTTTCGATTCGAGGTTTATCAAGCATCCAGTTCGTTAGGGTATCAACATTTCGCTACCGCATACAAAGTCATCCTTTTCTTTCTTTCCTTCTTCTTTTTCTTCTTCAACACCGTATTTCTACTCCCCCCTTGGACACGGTGAGGTACTTGACGCCCTTGTAGGGTTTCACCCCTTCCCCGAGCCCCCTGCTCTTCCTGGTATCAAGCATGATGCTCTCCACCTTGATACCGCTGGGCAACCACCCCTTGACCGTAAAACTGACAGACGCCGAGCTGGGCATCAGGATCTTGTTCTGTGCGATCTTCCTGGCATCGCGGTCCTCGTCCAGGTCCTGGGCCCCGGAGGCCCTGTCTAGTAATTTGGCCGCCGCAGGCTCTGCTTGGTACGGCTCGTCATGAGCATAGTCGCTCTTCATCAGCGTGTCGTCGAGGTCCTCTCCTGTGGGCTGACCCGCGACCGTACACCGGAGGCCAAAGTATGTAGCCCCCGCGCTCAGCTCCTTGCCGTGGATATACCACTGCAGCTCTCTGTCGCCCGGGCTGTACGTCGCATCACCCTTGGATGGGCGGATCTCGGGTAGGTTTCTGACGTCTTCGGGCAGCGGGACAGAGATGACCACATCGTCCATGATGGGCGACGACTGTGCGGCACCTCGTCCTCCCGCACTGGCGCCTCCCCTGCCAAACCCCGTGGTACTCGAAATGCTGCTGCTGCCGCCGCCGCCGCCGCCGCCGCTGCTGGAGCCCAAGATCTTGTTGACGTTGACCCTGACCTCAAAGTCCGACCCCGTCGGCCCCAGCCCCGTCTTCATCTCGATGTCGACAGGCAGCTTGAGGCTGCCCGCGCTCAGGCTCCCGCTCCTGGTGAAGGGCAACAGGTCCACCTCGTACCCAGCCAGTATGAACCTCCCGTCCGGCGGTATAAAGCTCAGCACCCCGGGCTGCTCCTTCCACCTCGCGAGCCTCACGCACGGGTGGAACACGGGCAGCTCCAGCAGGCCCCCCAGGTTGTGTTTTCCCGACGGCCCGTTCAGCGTCATGGTGATGTCGGGGACGCCCGACACCTTGCTGGTAAAGGCGATGGTGCCGTTGGCAAGAGCAGCAAGCGGCCTGCCGCTCGGCGCAAGGGTGACGCTCAGCGTCTCGACCACATCCGCATACAGCTCGTTGCTGGTGTGGCGGACGTTGGCCCGCCTCCACGGCAGCGCGGGGGCGGTGGTCTGGGCGAGCGAGGGCATGCCGGGGCTGGGGGCGCGGCCCAGGGCGCTCAGGTCCTTGACCTGGCCGGGGAGGGTGATGGAGCCCAGCAGCTTGCCCATCCAGCCCTCGACCTCGACCATGTCGCGCAGGGCGTTGGGCTCGGTGGTGGCGACGGTGCCGGCGTCGCACATCTCGGTGAGGAGCTGGGCGGCCACATCGTAGCCGGCCTCGATCTTGTGGGAGATGAGGGGCGCGCCGAGGAACTCCTCGAGGGCGTCGATGGCGCGGTGGAGGAACTCGAGGACGAGGAGGGGCTCGACCTCGCCGGACGTCGTCAGGAGGAAGAGGAGGTTCCCGTGGATGAGGCTGAAGACGAGGGTGGGCGGGTTGGTGTTTGGGAGGAAGAGGACGTTTGGGCGCGGCGCAGGATGGGCCAGGTACAGCGGTAGGAGGTGTGCGGCCGAGATGGGTCGGGATGTGTAGGTATGTGACAGGATGGGCGAGTTCCTCTCGTCAAAGATGTGTATGGCTTCTATCACGCCGTCCATCTTCAAAGAGCTGTGAGGGTGTATGTGTGTGTGTGGAGAGAAAGGATGTTGGAAGGGAGAAGAGGAGGGAGTGAGTGGCCGGCCGCCCGGCAAACATGAGGTTGACATGTGTAGTGGGGGGGTTCGCATACTGTGGAAGTACAAGCCTAGAGTACCTACCAGTAGTACCTACCAGTAGTACCTACCAGTAGTACCTACCAGTAGTACCTACCAGTAGTACGGTAGGTACGATGACGACCCTGCTGAGCTGACAGGGCTGTCCCTGCCTCAAGCTCCTCCAGTACCTGAACCCTAACCCTTCCTCACCAGACTCGATCCTGAGAGTCAACCAAGAAAAAGGTGATCTCGAACCATTGCGCTGCTGGGCGCCGGCAGAGCAGAAACGACCAGCTCCTCTCTCAACAAAGGTTATCGAACATGGCCGGCGAATCGCCATCTGTCCACTCTCTCCAGCAGCCAGTCAAAGCTGAGGACCTCCTCAAGCAGGAGCGACGGGATTACGACTGCACGTCGTGTCGCATCGTCGGTAGGTATTTCTTGTCTTGTCGCACCATCCCCCCCCCCCCATCCTGTCCATACGTTGCCGCTAAAAGAGTGACTCGGTTTCGTCCAGGCGGCACTGCATTCATCGGCCTTGCGGGCTACAGCTACTGGGAGGGCATGAGGCAGCTCGAGAAGAACCGCGTGTCGATTCTAAAGAGCAAGCCGTGGATAGGCATGCGCGGGCGCAAGGCGGGACTTATTGGGACCTCGGTCGGGCTGGCGTGGATGGGCATCTATCGACTATTTGGGTGAGCTCAGGGAGAGAGATCCGACTCATGGGACTCTGCTCAACATCAGTACAAATATTGGGACGACACTTGGACGCTACCCGCTAAGCTGGTCGGCAGCTGGCCAAGTAGGTACTGTACTTAGTACAGCAGCGATAAGATAAGCTGCTCCAGAGCGAAAGCTCTCAGTCGGTGATGAGCCGCCTTTCTTCATGGCATGGCCACTTTCCCTCTCTTGAACCGGCGCAATATACATGATACCCCCCTTCTTCAACCCCGACGCCTGTCAAAGCTGTGAACTTGTTGCCTGAGTAAGGACTCTATTTTTATTTGGAGAGTCACGACGATTTCATCATTACCAGGTTCAAACCCCCGTTCTGAGACCCCGCCACAGCCTCCCCCAGAGCTTTCATCTCAAACGGCAAAATTTCAACACTCAAGCAGTCCCAGTTGGCCCCTTGGCGCATCTCACCACAGAAGAGGCGCAAGCAGAACCAGATTCGTATCCCACACGACCTCGGGCGTCCCGATATCATCCCAGAAGCCACATAACATCAGCCATGCCCATCACAATCACACAGCCCAGGCCCATCCCCAGGTGGTCAAGTCGAGATGAGGATGGCGCCGCCTCCTCAGACTCCGACGCAGAGGGCGGCGGCGGCGCTCTGGACCAGGAAGGCGACATCCTGATGAGCACGGGCGGCAGGCCAGCCAAGCGCGCAAGATACTCGAGCGACATTGTGACGCCAGGCGAGGTCGTCACCGACGACACACAATACATGCGGTAGGTGATCACCCTCCTCCCGCCCTCCTCCTCGATGATGGGGGGAGAAGGGGGGGGGGAGAACAAAACTGTGCCAGAGTAAGAAGGCTAACCCGGCCATAACCCAATCCCAAGGGGCCACGGGACCTACATCGTCTCCAACGCAGACACAACCGCCATCACATCCTCCCTGGCAGGCGTCGTGACGCGCACCAACAAGCTCATCTCCGTGCGGCCCCTCCGCGCGCGCTACACGCCCGAGGTCGGCGACCTGGTGGTGGGCCGCATCGTGGAGGTGCAGCCGCGGCGGTGGCGCGTCGACGTCGGCTCCACCCAGCTGGCCGGCCTGCCGCTGTCGGCCATCAACCTGCCCGGCGGGATCCAGCGGCGCCGCACCGAGACGGACGAGCTGGCCATCCGCTCCTTCTTCGCCGAGGGCGACCTGCTCGTCGCCGAGGTCCAGCAGATCTACCCGGACGGCGGGGCCGTGCTGCACACCCGCAGCCTCAAGTACGGCAAGCTGCGGAACGGGGTGTTTCTGACGGTCAGCGGCACCGGCGGCGGCGGCGGCGTGGTGCGGAGCCGCAGGCAGGTGTGGACCATGGCGCTGGGCACGCTGGGGGCCGCCGGCGGCGGGGAGGGGGCGGCGGCCAAGATCGATGTCGTGCTGGGCGTGAACGGGTACGTCTGGATCAGCAGGCACGTCGAGGACGCGAGCCTGGCGGCGGCTTCTTCGGCTTCGTCTGCAGGCGGGGTGGGCGCGACGAACATGGAGGACAGCGTGAGCCAGGCCGTGTACAGCAGCCAGAACGACTACATCGAGGTGGAGGTCATGAGGGAGATCACGAGGGTCCGGGGCGTCATCACGGCGCTGGTGGAGAACGGGCTCAGGGTGGACGAGGATATGGTCATCAGGGGCTACGGCGAGGCGCTGGACATGGCCAGGATGTCCCCAGAGGGCGAGGAGGGTACCTATCTGGGCGGCGAGAAGGGACAGCAGCTGGCAGCTATACTGGTGGCGAGATAGCCGCCCGTGAATTTTTCTTGTTCAAGATGTTTGTTGACCCTATTTTTCTTCCTCCCCCCCGAAATGCACATGTCCTTGACCGAGCAATTTATCACTTCAAAAAAAAAAAAAAAAAAAAAAAGTATTGAAAGACTACATGCCACCGCCACCACTGATAATATCCCCCCTTGCCATAGCCCGCCTGAACATCTCTGCAAAGCCCTGGGTACCGACGCAGTCGCTGGCGTCCCTCTTCTCGGCGGCCTCGGGCAGCCAGCTGGTGATCCTCTCGATGCGGTGCTGGTTGGACGGGTGGGTGGACAGGAACTCGGGCGGCTCGAGCCGGTGCAGGGCCTCCATGCGCTGCCAAAAGGTGACAGCCTCGCGGGGGTCGTAGCAGGCCTCGGCCATCATCATGAGGCCGATGTAGTCGGCCTCGCTCTCCTGCATGCGGCCCATGGGGCGGGAGAAGAGCAGGTCGAGGAGCTGGCCGCCAAACAGGTAGCCGGCGACAAAGGTGAAGGGGGTGGCGGCGAGCAGCATGAGGGCGGAGCCGAGGAAGAAGGTCTCGCCGACGCTCTGGCTCAGGCGCTCCGAGATGTGGTCGGCCAGGTTGTGCGCCATCTCGTGGCTCAGCACCGCGGCCAGCTGGGCGTCCGTCCGCGCCAGGCGCAGCAGGCCGCTGTGGACAAAGACCTTGCCGCCGGGCAGGACGAAGGCGTTGGCCTGGCGCAGGTCGTCGTTGTCAATCACCCGCACCTCCCAGCCGCCGTTCTCGCCGTCGTCGGCGTCGTCGTCCATGCCGCTGACGGGGATCAGCCGGGTCATGACCCTCTGCACCATGCGCACGCGCCCGTCGCGGTCGGGCAGGAACCGGCCGCCCTGCTGCTCCATCTCGTACAGCACGTGCTTGTATTGCATGGCGCCTAGCTCGCGCACCGTGGCCTCGCTGTAGCAGTTGAAGCGCCGGCGGCCGGACACGGGGACCACCTCGAGGTTGTACCAGTAGAAGCCCAGGGCGAGGGCGACGGAGACGACGATGACGGTGTGTGTGCGAGGAGAGCGGATGATCTGGCCGGGCGTGGAGGAGAGGAGGGGTTTTGCGGTGCGAAGGCGGTGGTGGTACCACGGGTCGCCGAGGGAAGGGTCATAGTCGTATTCGGGAGGGGGAGGAGGTTGTTGATGTTGGCGGGGGTCACGCTGGCGGGCGCGAGGGCGGGTCTGAGAGAAGCGGCGGTGGAGGAGGGGCCGTGGTCGGGGTGGTAGTAATATGTATTCGGTCGGTGGTATTATGGGCGAGAGGAGGCGGGGTCGTAGAACAGAGGAGGAGGCGGCGGCGGAGGAGGAGGAGGAGGAGGAGGTGAGGGAGGCGATGCTCCTTGGGCGGACGAGGGAAAGGCCTCGCAAGGCCATGGCTGAGGACGCGACGGGCTCGAAGAGGGAGTTGTCAATAAGGAGGGCGCAGGATCTGCAGCAACGGCCGCCTTGGTGGCAGAGAGAGAGAGAGAGAGAGAGAGAGAGAGAGCAAAATGTATTGTTGAGAGAGGAGAGCGCGGGTTGAGTAGGGCCAGGCAGGGTGTCGAGTTGAGGACATCAGCGTTCATAAACGAGTAAGTACCTAGTACCTAAAGTAAGTACCTAAGTCTTCCTTGGCGGGGGACCACCCACTAAGCATGAGCAGCCCTTCTTCCTCTTCAGCCTCAACCTCGGGTCTACAGCAATAAAGACGACCAAGATTAATATTTTAGATGGGTCTACTATTTTATTTTATTTTATTCTGTTGTTTATGTTGTTGTACTGTCTGTCTCGGAGTCTGTTTGAGCACTCGTTACTTTCTGCTGAGGACTGGTCAAGGTTGTCTCTATGTAGCCAAGGGTTAGGGTATTTATGTTTTGTCCCACTGCCACTGACTTGCCACTGCCACTGTCAGGGTCAGGGTCAGGGTCAGGGTCAGGGTCGGGGTCACCGTCAGGCCAGGTCATGCCAGGCCCAAACTGAGCCGAGGTCCAATTATACCCCAGAGTCCCGGGCCTCTCTCTCTCTTCCCTCTGGCTCACTTCACCCATTCAAAGGCCCAGCATTTCCAATCCTCGCCTTTCTCTCTTCTCGACCTCAAACATCCACTCCTGGTAGCAACAAACACCACACATATACACATTTACATACACGTACACATATACACACTTTCCAAGACACAGAAGGAAAATCAGACCCTTCTCTCTTAGCATTCCAAGTCAGCAAACACCATCTTCCGCAGACCAAACCGTCCCCAAAATGTCAAAGCAGTTTACCACCGCAGAGGTCGCCCAGCACAAGGATGAGAGCAACGGCATGTGGATCATTGTAGACACGGGCGTGTATGACATTACAAGTTCGTCTGCCCTGCTCAATAATACCCTCTTCTCTTTTTTTCTTTCTTTTTTCTTTCTCTCTTTTACCTTTGTCTTTCCCCGATTCTTCCCACCGAGATCTAACATGTTCCGCCGCAGACTTCCTCGACGAGCACCCCGGCGGCCCCAAGATCCTCAAGAGGATGGCCGGCAAGGACTCGAGCAAGCAGTTCTGGAAGTACCACAACGCCAAGGTCCTAGAGAAGTACGGCCCCAAGCTCAAGGTCGGGGACGTCAAGGAGGCGGCGAAGCTGTGATCCTCGCTGCCGTCGTGCCACCAGAACGAAAGGGGGGAAGACATGGAGAGGATGTGATTTGATAGAAGCGATCTTTGTGTGTTTGTTTTCTCTTTCTTCCGAGCAGAGTCGGTTTCTCCAATCTCCTTCTGCTTAGCCTCTTGGAAATAGACGCGTCACTCTTCAGTGTCAATCTTTATTCCGGGGGTCTCATCCAGATATACACACATATACATCAAGAGAAGTAGCACAGTTGGTGTGCATAGAAAGTATTACAAACAGAATCCCAAGAATGTCAAGACATACACCGTCCAGGGCTGACCCGCGTTGGATCATTTTAAATCCTATGTATTCTCTTCTTCTTTTTTTTCCTTTTCTTTCTCTACTTCAATCCTTTTGTCGCCCTGAGCAGTCTACCTCTAATATACTACCATCCCTCAACTCACTCACTCACACACACAGGCTCGTTTCTTCCTCGATGAAGCCTTTGCCATCCAAAGGAAGAAAAAAAAATAGATCAAATACCAAACTACCTGATCAAAACCTCGGGCTCAACCTCGAATAAGACCTCCTGCCCCCGATGCCTTCCTCCAACTCCACGCCCGACGCACTCCCGCCCCCCATCAGAGGCGTCCCCCTGTCACTCGCCCGCCCGGCCTCCTCAAAGTAAAAGTGATCCCCATCCTCCCGATACGACAGCCTATACGGCACCCCCAGGTTCGCCTTGTGGTCCAGCCGCACCGACCTCACCGACCTCTGGTCCACCTCTGGCGTCTTGGCCCCTCCTCCTCCCATCCCCCCGACCGCAGGCCCAGGCCCAGGCCCAGGCCCAGGCGTCATGGTCCGCCCCGGCCCAAAAGTCGCCGCCCCGGCCGGCCGCGACGTCGCCAGCGCGAACAAGCTCGTCGGCTCGAGAAAGTCGCGCACGATGCCGACCCTGCACAGGTAGGCGAGGCACAGCAGGTTCAGGAGGAAACAAAAGGCCAGGACGGGGTAGAAGACGCCCTGCCAGGGCTCGCTGTGCCACGAGGCGTACTCCTGGGAGCGCACGCGGGCGTGGAAGCTGACCTCGGCCGGGGCGGGGAGGATGTCGCCGGCGACGTCGTAGCTCCAGTAGTGGACAAAGGGGGTGTTGATGGCGCCGGTCACGAGGGTGTTTGCGACCATGGCAGCCAGGGCCTCGGCGAGCGAGGGGAGGGAGGCGTTGAGGCTGGGCTGGGTCAGGCCCAGCTCGCTGAGGATGCGGGCGTTGGAGGCGTTGTCGCTCTCCACGCCGCCGTCGAGGTTGATGGACACGGCCCAGAGGGCGACCATGTTCTTCCAGTCGTTGTCGAGGGCGAAGGTGTACTTTCCCTGCTGCTGCTGCATGAAGTGGACGTAGGCGTCCGGGTTGGACTTGTAGTCTGCTGCGTTAGAGGGGGTATAGTCGGCGTCCTGGGCGCAGTCGACGCTCATGGCCATGCTCGCCAGCCCGCTGACGTTGAAGCGCGTGCTGCACTGGATGGCCTGCCACGACTGCAGCCCGCACAGGGTGTAGTCGGCCGTCATGTTGCTCTTGCTGAGGATGTAGATGGCATCCGTGGCGTTGGCGTAGTCGGTGCTGGCTGAGTTGACCAGCGTGTTGAAGGCGATGGGGTACCGCTGGAAGACGGGCGGCCGCCGCTGGTACTGCGCGCCCCACCTGAAGACGTCGTCCACCACGGTCGCGTTGAGCCAGTTGCTGGCGTCGTCGGCGGGGGCGCTGCTGTTGAAGGCGGGCACGTCCAGCTCCCAGCCGCTCCACCCCACCACCCCGTCACCTGTCGTGGTCTTGTTGACCATGGCGTTGGGCCAGGTCGTGTAGACCAAGGGCGCCAGCTCTGTGTGGTTCATGTTGACGCAGAGGACGTTGACCGCCGGGGAGATGACGCTTGCGGAGATGTTGTAGGAGCCTACGCCGTCGAGGTCCGAAGGCTGCAGGATTCCGTTGAGGGTTCGGTTGGTGCCAGCTTTGTAGACTCCTTTTGTTTTTTTTTTACCATGTGTTCATGCAGGGGTTAGTTATATATATATATATATATATATATATATATACATATATCCTTCTTCTTTCGGGTCTGCTTACCTGGGTGTGGCATCGCCAACGAGACATTGTTGATCACGCGCTGATGGCTCTGATAATTCTGCTCCACGTCCGAGTACTGCGTCTCGATCCACGTCCCGACCATGGTCACGTTGTCGTACAACACCGACTGCACCTGTGGCCTGTCCTTGATCTCCAGGCTCGAGTTGCGCGTGTCCCGCCACGTGGAGAAGAAGGTCAAGAAGTCGGAGAAGGAGTCGCCCGAGTACTGCACGGCCAGGCAGGAGGAGCCCGCGTTGGCGTCGAAGACGGTCGAGATGGGCGTGGCGCAGTCGTCCTGGACGTAGGTGGGGTTTGCGTAGGAGGCGAGGATGGTGCTCTTGAGGGTCTGGTCCTGCCAGCTGCTGAACTGCAGCTTGGGGCGGACCATGGTGTCCGAGGCGGTGGTGTAGAACATGGCCACCAGGGTGGCCAGGATGCAGGTGATGCCGAGCAGGGTCCGGCCCACGTAGCGGAGGGCGCGGAAGCTGGCCACCACGGTCCCGGGCTGCATGATCCACGTCCGCATCGTCACCTCGGCCATGGTCATGCCCTCGTGCGTGGCGATCGCCCGCCTCGTCAGGACCTGGCCCACAAACGCCACCGCCACCGTGACAAAGGACATCTCGATCGTCTTGGCGATGATGGCCGTGACCACGTTGGCAGACGACAGCGAGATGGGCCCGTTGGTCGACACGATGTTGCCCCAGCGGGGCTCCACGATGGCCGTGACCAGCCACACCCCGCTCGCCAGCGTCGAGTAGACAGACATGCTGAGGAGCCACAGGGACCGCCAGCTGGTGCGCTTGATGTGCACGTGCGTCGGGGGGGTCCGAAAGGGGAACTGAGCACGCTCGTTGAAAGTCGACTTGAAGGCGCCGTAGTCACTGTCCTGGCCGAGGCTGCTATCTCCTTTTCCCCCTTTGTTGTAGGTAGTGTTTTGCTCCTGTGGCCCGTCTCGATGGTCCTCGTCGTGCATCTGAAGGGAGTCCACGCTCATAGCGTCGATGTCTCGCTCCCTGATGTTGTTGTTGCTGCTGCTGCTGCTGCTGTGCCCTGCTGCTTCTTCTCCTCCTCCTATCCTTCTGGCATCCTGCTCGTCGTCCAGCGGCGTGTACACGCCCCTCAGCGCGCCCTTGTCCCAGGCAGAGTGGATGGAGCTCCTAAAGTCATCATGACCACCACTGTGTTCACTCCTCGGGCTCGGATCGGGTGACCCATCTGGAGCAAGGAAAGTAGCCTGCATTAGCTGAGGCGATGACGCCTTGGGTACTTGCTTTATATGTGAGCGGGCAGACACAAACCTTCAAAGGGATCACGCGCTTCTTGGGCCGTGGAACCATCTATGGGGGCTGCATTCTCGATGAGGCCATGATGAGACGCCTTTCGAGCGATGGCGCCGGGTTCTACTGCGATCCCGAGGCCTGAGATGGTGCGCGCCGACTTTGGTGAGCTGGGATGGTGGTCGGCCGAGGCCATCTCGAGTGGGGGAGGAAATGGCTTGGTGGTGAAGAAAAGTCCTCTTCAAATGTTGCTCATGCCCATGCTGAAAACAAAAGTAGATAAATGATCATGTTAGCCTAAGGCTTGGTAGGAAACAGGAAGATAGAAAGTGAATTTTGAAAAAAATATATCATTCAATCCCATGGTTTCTGCAGCATACATGGCTAATCTTAAAAGGAAGCCTATAACATCTCAACTCATGTGAGATGTGAGTGAAGGGCATTGGTCAGGAGGACGTCCAAGCATGCCTCACACGCTTGTCAAGCTTTCCTATCCCGCAGCGGTCCAGGAAATGATCTGCTGTGCTGTTTTTTGGTTTTCCCCGTGGAAGATTGCCGGCATGCTCACTTGAGAAGGGGTGGGGAACAACAAGAAAAAGGGAGAAAAAAGAAAGAAGATATAGGCTGATTGCAGACCAAAGCTAGGAATCTAACGTACAAGCAGCAACTAAGAGGTTGAGCGGTACAGTAAGGGGCTGAACTGTGTGAGTGGACGCACCCAACCGTGTCTACTGCGACACCAACTGTGCCGTCGGAAGTCGAGTCGAGATGGGCAAAGGGGCGGGGGGCGGAGGGGGTTCTCGGGTTCGGGGGGGCAAAAGTACAAGCCCAAGCCCAAGCCCGTCTTGAACCCAAAGTATAAAATAATAAATAAAAGACAAGGAAGATAACAAACAAGCAACGGCAGAATGAGGCTCAACAACTAAGGGGGAGAATAAGAAAAGAAAAACCTTTAAGCAGGTGACAGCGTGTGCACAAGGATTGTTGATCTGCAAGGAGTGGTTCAGGCAGAAAGAGAGAGACCCAGAAGAAACACACCCATATCCACAGCACATCAGCATGCATTCCAACGCTGCTCAGGAAGAACGATGGATGCAAAGCAATGCCGGGATCTCCATCCAGAACCAGCCTTTATCTTCTGGCCGGGGACGCGGCCGTTCCTTGAAATCTCTCCAAGGGATTCGGGACATGGCTCATCTCTTTTCCTCTGTTCCTCTCTTTTCTTTCTCCATTTAGGGAAAAAAAAAGGAAGGAAAAAAACATGTTCTCTTGAGAAACAGAAAAGACGACATGGGCCCCTTGTCTGCGGCGCGGTCATGCTGGCATCCTCCATCTACCAATTGCTGGCCAGCAGGTGGGCTTGAAGGAGTTGTCCTTGGGTTCAGCTCCCCACATTTATCTCATCGCTCGGTGTCCCAGCCCCGGAACGGAGATCCTCTCGATGGGGTGTTTGCAGGCAGACAGACAGACACACATTCTAGATCCTTTCTATTATTAAAATCTCGAGGTGGGGGGGGAGAAGCGCCCTGTCGTGGGAGTCAATTGACATGCGTGCGTAAGTATTTCCAGGCTGGCTTCAAGACTGAGAGAGAGAGAGAGAAAGAAGACGAAGAAGAGAAGGAAAAAAAAAGGTAGCGGGGTTTGCCACCACATACGCTCAGCCCTTCAGGGGGGTAAAATGCCACAAGACACAGGGTGGTGTGCCCAGATATGAACAACGAGGGAATCGATCCGAGTCTGGCCAAGTGTGCCACTGTATGCATTCTGCTGTCAGCAGCAACATAGTCAGGCTGTATTTTTGGGAAGAAAAACCGAACATCCAGAATCGTCATCCGAACACACGCAGCTAAGCTCGAGGCGAGGGCCCGTAGCGGAGCTGTGGGAGAGAGAGAGATGACGAGGCCGCTGGACTCGATGCATCTGAGGCTTGCTCAGCCTGTGCCTCGGATCCTTTCCTCAAGAAAAACATGGTGAACCGTTTATTAAATAGAAATAAGAAAAGAATCAGCGTCTTGGGGATGAGAAGAGGAAGAGCAACAAGTAACAAGGGCGAGGAAACAATGTCGAGGTTGCAGCGGGCGGAAGGAAAATTACTGGGGTCAACTATACTATCTCGGGCCGGCTTTGTCTCGGTCATGCAGTGGCAGTCAAACTTTGGATTTTTTTCCTTGGTCCGCGAACATAAGTATATGAATGTAGGTCGACATAAATCTGTTGAAGAGAAGACTGGCTGTATTGTTGAGGGTCGAGGTCATAATCCAGTATTTGAACAGACGCCCATGAATGATGTAAAGAAGTAAGTACGTACTTGCTGAAATTGCATATTAATTATACTAACATCGCCTACATACAACAGATATCTTGGGGGCAATACGCTGCACAACCCCGCCTCTCTACCAACCCCTCATTTGTTCTTGGCTTCATGTGTGAAGAGTGTTGGGTCAAAGTGAACTGTAAGGTTGAAACTCAAAAGCCATGCTGAGACGCATCTGCTCCAGACAAGTCACCACCCATCATCATCATCATCCACAATCCACCCGGCTGAGTACTATTTCTTCTCCATCTTTTCATCTTCATCATCATCATCATCATCATCATCATCATCATCATCATCATCATCCCTTCAACATGACAACCACCACCACCGACACCCCCACCAAGGACCCAAACTGGCTCGACTTCCACCCAGCCCCGAGCAAACCCACCTTCCCCTTACCCCCCGGCGCCGTTGACGCCCACTGCCACGTCTTCGGCCCAGCCCACCTCTTCCCCTACGCCCCTGGGCGCAAGTACACCCCCTGCGACGCCTCCGCAGCCCAGCTCGCCGCCCTGCGCGACCACCTCGGCTTCTCGCGCAACGTCGTCGTCCAGGCGACGTGCCACGGGACCGACAACGCCGCCCTGGTGGATGCGCTGCGGCGGCTGGGCCGGGCGAGGGGCGTCGCGTGCGTCAGGCGGGATGTGAGCGACGAGGCGCTGGAGGACCTGCACCAGGCCGGGGTGCGTGGGGTGCGGTTCAACTTTGTGCGGCGGCTGGTGGGCGGTGGTGGGTCTGGCAGCAGCAGCAGCAGCAGCAGCAAGATGGACGAGGTGCGCGAGGTCGCGGGCAGGATCAGCAGGCTGGGCTGGCATGTCGTCGTGTACTTTGAGGCGGCGGACCTCCCTGCGCTCGAGGGCCTGCTGCGCTCGCTGCCGACGCCCGTCGTGGTGGACCACATGGGCACGCCCGACGTGGGCGATGCTGCTGCTCCTCCGTCCTCGCCCGACGGGCCTGCGTTTGCGCGGTTCAGGCAGCTTGTGCGCGACGTGCCGGACATGTATGTCAAGGTGACGTGCCCGGAACGGCTGAGCAGGTCGGGCCCGCCCGCGCTGGGCCAGGAGAGGGCTGCCTACCGGGATGTGGTGCCCTTCGCGAGGGTGCTTGTGGACGAGTTTCCTGACCGTGTGCTGTGGGGCACGGACTGGCCGCACCCGAACCTGAAGACGCACATGCCGGATGATGGGCTGCTGGTTGACTTTATCCCGAGTATTGCGCAGGGAGAGGAGGTGCAGAGGAAGTTGCTGGTGGATAATCCGATGAGACTGTACTGGCCTGAAGAAGTCTGATGATGATGACGACGATGATCCTCTCGTGGCATCAATGGGTTTAATAACATGTTGTAAGACTTACTCCAACAGTCAGCAACCAAGGTTCGTAACACACGACATATCAGTAGTAAGAAGAGGCTCAATATGTGATAAGGCTCAGCAGATCCTCTCTCTCTCTCTCTCTCTCTCTCTCTCTCTATAGTATACTCTTGACATAAAGTCTTCATCAAGTTCCCCCGCTTTTGTCTTCTTCATATCACCACACCAGGCGGCGAGTACGATGGAAAAGGAAAAAAAAAAAATCAAATATCAAGTGTGCCCGCCATCCACCCGGACTTCGAAATGTCCGCCACACTTTTCAAGCTTGTACTTGTATAGTCTATCGTAGTTAGCCAACATACAAAACAACAGACGGTGCTCACCAAGAGAAACAACACGAGGCCCTCAAGAGCAGGAATTTGCGAGAGGTAGTGGAGCTGCCCTAGGGGACGAGCGTAGTTCAAGGACAAAAGGAGGTCAAAAGTGTGCCCGCCAGCCACCCCCGGACTCCGACATGTCCGTCACACTTTTTGAGGATATATTGTATTCTATCACAGTTAGCCGACACACAAAGGCAAAAGGACACTTACACCGCGAAGTCTCGAGAGTAGAAACCCCGAGAGATAAGTTGTGTTTCATTCAGCACAGGAATTGTGAGTGGTAGTTTGAGCCAACCTAGGCAACGAGTATCATGATGAAAAGAAAGAAAAGTGTGCCCGCCATCCACCCCGGACTCCGAAAAGTCCGCCACACTTTTTGTTTTGAATATAATGATTTTTCTACTGAAGTTAGCCGACACACAAGAAACAAAGCAGACTTACAAGGACACGGAAATTTCGAGAGCAGGACTCGCAAGAGGGCAGTTGAGTGCCCCCCCCGCCCCCCCATCCACACATGCGCCGGCACATAAAAAACACGGGGCAGGCTGTCGGGGACATAGAGGTCCCGCGTTGAGGCAGGGGGCTTCGACCCCTCGAGCCAGGTACCCAGCACACGACGACACCACCTGACGACCCAACTGCAGGTCACCAGTTCCCACTCCCTCCCTCCACAGTAAGAGGGAAAAAGAAAAGAGGCAAAAGAGAAGGGGGGCGGGGCGGGGACAGAGAGGAACCGGACCTCCCTCCTGTGCAATGGGGGTGGGTGGCCAGCGACGGTCGCACAACCAGGGAGCCGCCAGATGATGCCGTCCGGGTTCGACGTGACCCCTTGGCCTAGAGTGGTGTTCTCGCGTAAACAGCCCGACCTCCAGAAGGAGAGTGTACTGCGCGTTGTGCCATGGTCCATGCGAGCATTATCTCCCTGGCGCTTTGGTCAAGAGGAAGGGAGAGGGGGGGGGGAAGGGGGAGACCGCGCCAGGGGTCCAGGGACAGATGCAGTAGAAGAAAGAGGAGAGTTTTGGGGGGGGGGGGCGAGGCGTCGTCACTTTATGGGTTCGAAAACAAACCCACCAGGACCAGACAGGGTGAGTGACCATTTGAGAAATGGGCACCTGGCGAGCCTAAACATGTCCTGGTAGAACGACGGTGAAGTGGCATTGATGACGGGGGGTTTTTCAACAGGGACCACTCCTCCTGTGCTGCCACGCGAGGCTGTGAAGTGTTATGGAGAGGGCATGACAGCCCTCCCACTGAGGATATATCCGTTTGAGTGTGCTTCGCAGTGTGTGAGGTACGGCGCATGTCTCTCGTTTTCCAACAAGAACGACCGGTTGCGTCGTTGTTGTTGATGCCTGTTGTTGATGGGTTGACATGTTGTTAGCGAGTGAGTGCGAGTTGGATGGTCGAGGAACAAGGGACGAGGGAGGCAGGAGGAATGGTAAAGATGGAAGAAGTCGTTGAAGGAGGAAAGGAAACAGATGTGTTGATGGTTCTCCGAAGTGTGGAAGGTCGGGGGAAAAGGAGGCTGCGGTGGGGCATAGAAAGGATTGTGTGAGGTACAGAGATACATGTGAAAGCTTCCAGTTCACACGTAAAGCTGGGTGAAAGAGAAAACAATCGCGACGCGTCCAACTCGCGCCACCTTGACGCGGATGGAGGCAGGGTAGGAAAGGGGGGGGGAGGGGCCGCTGGTCCCAAGAGACTGACAGATGCTGAAAGGTGGGTGGAATGAGGGCACAGAGAGAGAGAGAGAGAGAAGCGGTTTCAGTCCTGGTGCCTCAGATGCGTGTAGAATAGCTCGATGACCAGATTTTGGATGCTCAATAGAAGGGAATGAGTTGATGCAGGGCATAGTTATTGAGTGAGAGGCTGGAACGCTTGCTCGAGTGTCAAAGAGGAGGAGGGCATACGCTGCAGCGTACCACGCGTCGCGGTCAGAGTTCTTTGGATGGTGGCCGTTTTGCGAGGTCGATATGATGATGATGATGATGATGATGAGGGAACGAGAGGATAAATGAAGGAGGGATGGGAATAACTTACCTTGATGTATTCCTCATTATTGTTGGGTACGCGATGCTTCTTGATACTCGATGGTTATGGATGGTTGGTTGATGGTTGATGGTTTGATGATGGTTGTGGAAATGAGAAGTGTGTTGCAGGATGCAAAGAGAAAAGGAAAAAAGAAAGAGGGAAAAGAGATCAGTCAAATAGTTGGTTGACAACCAAGTGGATGGCTGGCCACGAGGCTGCAAGCTGGGAGGCCCCACTCGAGATTTTTCATCCCAACTTGCCCAGGTGGCAGGCAGCCGTCAACTTACTTACAACCAAGTCTCGTGACTTGATAGAAGAAAGTGCAGTTAGATCATCATCACTGATCACAGGTCCCCTCCCCCCCTCCCAGTTGCCAACAAACCAACGCTCCTCCAGTTTGGTGCGCGGCCTGTTCGAGGACTCTGCCCCGTCCGATCTCTCTCTCTCTCTCTCCGAGGCGGCAAGGCTGAACTGGGGACTATTCTGTGCTGAGATAGGCATTCTCGGGCACACTTTCTGATGGCCCTGCTGACCAACAGACAGACAGATAGCAATGCAAACAAGTCAAATTGATACTGAAACACTGACGAAATCTGACATGTTCATTATATTACAGTATCACTTGAAGAATCAAGAATGTGCGCATCAACGAGACTCGATCGGCGCAACGCTCAACAGTTGGATACGAGTTCTGATGACCACCTGCGCTGTGATCGCACGAACAAACAACGAATCCATATCTTTCGAGTACTTTTGCGACAGCGTACATGTCCAGGACCTTTTATGTTCAATTCTTTTTGATGATTGAGATAGAGGGGAAAAAAGTCGCTTACAAATGCTACCTATATACACAAAAGAAGAAAAAAATCCCTGCCCAGTCCGTGTCCAAATGCTTTATCCCCATGGAGACCATCTACCCTACTTATCCGTCCCCAGGCCTCTCAGACTTCCATAAAGAATTAATAAAAAAATAAAAAATAACAAAACCAGATTGAAAACCTACAGCCACACATTCATGAGGAGGGCAACTCCCAAAAAGTCACCGCTCCTCGGGTATCGTAGGCGGCGTCCTATCCCCACCACCACCACCATCACTCGCCATCTCCCGGTGCTCGCACCGAGGACAATCACTTGCGGTCGACCCTGATCCTTTTCTCCGCCTATCCCTCTTCTTCCCCAGGCTAAGCTTGTTCATCAGACCCAGCGCGATCCCCCCGCCGCCCCTCTCCGCCCCGGCCGTGCCCACCGACCCCGACCTCTGTTGCCTCTGCCGCACCACCTCATCCGCGCTGAGGCTCTGGTCCCTCGTACTCCGACCGCTCTCTCCGCCCTCTAGCCCGCCGAGCCCGCCGCCCGCGCCCACGGGCCGCCCTCTGAACACCGGGTCGACCAGGACCCTCGCGTCGCGCACGACCGTCAGAAAGACTGGGTAGACAAGGGTGAAGAGGAGCAGCACGACCACCACGATAAAGGCAAGCTGCGTCTTGCCCGCGCTGACCACGGCGTACATGACAAACGGCCAGATGGCAGGCCCGCTGGCGCCCATGGTGAGCCAGGCGGCCGCGCGCTTGGTGCGGTCGCCCTGGCCCCGCAGGCCGATGGCGAAGATGAGCGGCCAGAGAGGGCCCTCGGCGAAGAAGAAGATGAGGGCAGGGATGGCGACGACATTTGGGTTGACGGCAGTGGAGGAGGAGGCGGCTGGCAGGGCCACACACACGAGGGCGGCGAGGGCGGAGACGGAGGAAAAGATGGCCAGCATGGTGCGTGGCGAGGGGATGAAGCGGGCTCTGGGGTGTCTGACGCCATACCAGGCGATGTGGGCGGCGTTGAACCTCGAGACGGCGAAGACGGTGTGGGCGACGAGGATGTAGTCGTTGATGGAGAGGGCGAGACCCAGCGGCCAGGCAGAGCGCTCCTGCTCGCCGCTGGGGAGAAAGGCGTCGACGAGGTTGCCAAAGAAGATGGACATGGACTCCTGGGCGGCGACGTAGGTCCACTGGGCGAGGACGGCGAGGAGGATGCAGACGGTGCGCAGCTGGAGGCCCCCTATGCTGCGCTTCTTGGCGTCCACGGGGAGACGCTGGGCGGCGCGGCCCAGATCGGCGTCGCGGACCTCGGGAAGGGGCATGTAGTAGAAGAAGAGGGCCAGGGCGACGCAGAAGAGGGTGATGGCCAGGTAGGTCCACTGCACGTCGAGGAGCTCTTCCGAGGTGGCCTGGGAGCCGGTGCCGAGGTTGACGAAGAAGACCTTTTGCGCGAGCACACCGCTGACGACGGTGGCGACGCCCTGGAACCCCTGGGCGATGAGGATGCGGACCTCGGCGTACATCGGAGGGCCGCAGAGGATGATGAAAGGGTTGGCTGCTGTCTCGAGGACGGCGAGGCCAAACCCGACGACAAAGTTGCTGATGAGAAACCCAGGGAACGAGGTGAGGACGGCAGATGGCCAGAACATGATGGTGCCGACGCCGTAGATGCAGAGACCCAGTATAAATGTCGCCTTGAACCCGCCCACGGGGTCACGGTTCTTGTATCGCCGGCGGTGGTGGAAACGGGAGTGCTCGTCGTGCCGCAGAACCCACTCGCCAATCATGAGCGGGCCAAAGAAGTAGCCCCCGCCAAAGTAGATGCTCGTGAGGCCGACGGTCTCGGCTGTGCTCATGTCGGCAATGGAGGCGATGACATTGTTGAGCGTGTTGAGAAGGCCGTACGAGAACCCCCACAACAAGAACAAGGTGGAAACAATAATGCAGTACCGTAGCGAGTCGGCTGTCGACGTCTTGATCATGCTCTTGGGCCGTTTCATATTGACAAACCCGAAATAGACTGCGCTGTCGCGTCTCGTCTTATGAGACATCCACGCCGTTGTGGCTGTCGAGTTGAATCTGTCCCGCGTGCCGGCCGCTGTCGTCGTCATCATGTCGGGAGTGGTGAGGAAGTCGAGCAGGTCCATCTCCTCCTGCTGGTGCTGCTGCTGCTGCTGCTGCTGATTCCCTTGGGACAAAGAAGACGACTCCTCCAGCTGAGACTGAGGCTGTGCAGCAACAGCAGCAGCAGCAGCAGGAGGAGGAGGAACAACGGGAGGAACTGCAGCTACAGCTGCAGGACTACCAGGCGGACCGTCGCGAGACATGGCGGGCTCGGTGCCTTTCTGGGTCCCCTGGCTTGTCTCCTTGTCGCTTCCGGTGGCATACGTGGATAGGTTGGAATTCTGGGTCCCGTCGGGGTCGAGGATGGCGGCTGGGAGGATCTTGATGATCAGGGGCTTGAGGGTCGGCACACAGGCGCAGATCATGCCGATGTTCACCTCGACGGCTGACCACATCAGGGAGAGCGACGCGTTCCAGGGGAACTCGGGACTGTCGCCAAAGATGGCCGAGGGGTCGCTGGACGGGTCCGTCGACACGGTGGCGATTGCCTGCTGCAGGTAGTAGATCCTCACGACGTCGACGATGGTCACAAAGATGCCGAGCGAGAAGGTGATGACGAGGATGTACTTTTGCCGCTTGGGAAGCCTCATGCCGGTGAGCACGGGGATGGGCAGGGCGAGGATGGCGAGGTCCGTGACTATGTTGACGGGCGCGCTGCAGATGAACTCGGTGAGGAGGGGGATGCACTTGGGCTGGCCAGAGTAGCTTGTGCTGAAGGAGGCTGCGACTGGGTGGCACTGGAAGATATTCAGCATGGTGAGGACGACACCGGCGACGTTGACAATGATTGCCACGATCCAGGAGGCGATACGGAGGACCTGCTGGGTATTTTTGGCGAGTCGCAGGTAGAAAATCAAGATGGATGTTTTCAGGGCCATGAGGGCAGGATTCTGTAATATACGTACAAATATACATATATATATGGTCAGCACCGAGTATCCATACTATACGCAAAGACATAACTTTGGTGGGGAGTGGGCCACGAACATAGAGCACAGAAAAGACATATTCCATCTTCCTGAGCGGAAGACGATCCGCCTCTGCAATGTCCTCATCATGTCTACCCAAACCAAAACTGGTGCCGACGTCGATGGTCGTGGTGAGGCCGGCCGCTAGAACCCAGGCAATAATGATGAAGTAGTCGTCCCAGCTGACCCTCTTGACGATCCATGTGCGACAAACCATCCTGGCCACAAAAAAGAGAGTCCCTACGACGAGCGTAGAAACAGTGACCGCAAAAACAGCGGGCCCGCGGTCCGGCGTTGACCCCGTCGACGAGACAGCCATTTTGGCCATGACCGGGGGGGGGGAGGACGAGGAGGAGGAGGAGGAGGAGACGGTGACCACACTGGGCCCTCGTCTAGGGAGGGAGGAATCGATAGCTACGAGAGTCAATTCGGAGGGTCGGATGAAGGTGCCATGATCTTATGCTGAAGGACATGGAGGGTAGATATCGAGAAGCCCTGTCGACGGGGAGTGATCCTTTTGGCCCAGAACTAAGGCTGACGGAGCCAGAGAGTAGCTAGGGTTATCGACTGAGATGAGGATCACACGGAGACAGGTTCCGGTATGAGAGCGTCGTTTAGTGTGTGTGCGCGCGCGTGTATGTTGTGTGTGTCTTGACTCGGACCAGCAATGCACACACAGGGGACTTTCAGCTCATCACGCGAGAGTGAAATTTCCTACCCGACGGTGCTCTCTCTCTCACTCTTTCTCTCACTCACAGTCCTAGGCCTCGCACAGGCGTGAAGGTCATTATGAAGCTGAAAGCTGAAAAGAAAAAACCTGCTTCGACCCAAGAGACTGGTTGGTTGGTGGGAGGCCGGCCGCGCTGATCGAAATCAGTAGCCTGGGTAGTTAGGCGGACAATGAATGTGTCATGCAGACGACGTCGACTTTATCCACAGCCGAGAGTGGTTGCTTGACGTTGACTCGCACGGGCGCTCGGATGCGGACAGGCTGAGACTCTGACAGTCGAAGGGGCGGGACGAGAGCCAGACCCGAGCCAGGTGAGGCGACAAGAAGTGAGAAGGAGAGGAGAAGAAGAGGAGGACGAGGAGGACGAGGAGGAGGAGAAATAAGAAGAAGACGACGACCTGGGAACGACAGCTGACGTGTGTCTTCAAGGCAGCAGATGTCTCGGCGAGGCGTCGTTGAACATAAGATTAGGGTGGTAGCAGCTCGTTCGTCTCTAGCCCTTTTTTTTTTTTTTTTTTTGGCCCTCCCTTTTTTGCCTTTGAAAATTGCGGGGCCTTTCCGTTGGTAGGCTACTTTTGCCTCGAGAAGTTGTCACACATGGGCTGACGGAGTAAAGTCGGTGTGATCACGGCCGCAGCTCATTGTTTGCGAATCGTATAGGAAGGAAGAGGAGGGCGGTGAACAGTTGGAAGAGGGCGGGGGTGGGAGAGAGTGAGCGAGTGAGAGAGAGAGAGAGAGAAAAATAAGAGGAAATGTAGGTGATACGAAGTAGTAATACTGATTAAGCAACAAGAAAACGTGCGTGACGGGCGCAGAGGGCTGTGCAGCTCGTGAGAGATTTGGGGGGGAGGAGGACACAAGAAATAAAAAAAATAAAAAATAAAGAACCATCGAACAGGTTCTAAGGAGGAGGACGACGGCGACATGGGTTGGGTTGAGTATACTTGCGGATGATCCCCATGTGACCCGGTCGTTCAACTGTGTCGAGAGAGCTGGGATCTGCCCTGTCGATGGTCTGATGCTAAATAAACAAGATGCCCTGACGATACAAATCACTGGGCGCTGGGCAGATGTGGGCAAGTATCCGATAGCCCGCCCGGATCGTTGATGGCACCGCCGATCAAGGCTGCTGAATGAAGATCCAAACTGCTACGTAGTATTCAAAGTACTTGCTTGGAGAAGATGTAAAAATTCCTCACCTTCTTCTGTCTCGTTCCTTCTCTCTTCCCCTCTCTTCCCCGCACCTCCTTCCCTCCCCTAAAATCACATCAGCCCAAGGAAGGTGCGTGTGTGGTCAGGATGACGAGGCAAAGGCGTTGCGAACCTGCATCGGGCAAGCATGGCTCTCGCTCGGCCTTTACTAGCGACTCAAGGCAGTGGGCGAATCTGTCTGGGGAGGAGAGAGGGGAGGGGGGGGGAGGTGGTTGGTTGAGGGCGAGCCCAGGGCACAGAGGAATTAAGATTTCTGATAATGCGCCTCAGCCTTTCCCCTGCCCTGCCCTGCCCTGCCCCCCCCCCCCCCACTCCCTGCCTCCCTCCTTGTCCCTTATTATTTTTCTTGAAATCTTTCTTTCTGCTTGTACCAGCAAGGCGGGTTGGCAAGCTGACTAGACCGACCTTGTGCTAGTTGTTGAGTCAGCCGAGACGACGTGAGATTGGTTACTTTACTGCGCCGCTTGTGCCGTTCTGCCGTCTGGCTCTCCAGATACACGTACATGTACAATGTGTATGCTGCAGCAGACCCAGATCGACGGGATCGATCGCTGGGGGCAATCGATAGACACGGCCCATTGGCAGGAATGAGGTGCAGGATTGTCGAGCCTCCCCCCGCCCGCCCCCGCCTCTCAAGGTGGGATGATAGCAATGACCATAGCAAATGGCGCACATGTACATACAAAGTACCCCAGTAGTTTTTGCGGGTATTGCATGCGGACGGGTACAGCACGGTCAGGCGGATGAGGGGGCAGAGGAGAGGGAGAGGGGGGAATGACTTGCCTTAGCTCAATTCATTGGCTTGGGGTTGGCTTGGGGCCTCAGACAATCCAAGTCTTGAGGCTCAGACGCAGACTCAGACAAGCAGGTCCTGTGGCTATGGGTGGTTTCAAAAAAAAGTGAAAAAAAAAAAAAAGGTTTGCCTGGAGTACATTTGACATCTGATCAGGTTTGAGAAGCCATCTCCTACGACGCGTTCTGCTTTGTTGATCTCGACATCATATCGCCCTATAAGGCGTTTTGAAGAGCTGGACATGTGTTTTTTGACTTTTGGATGGTCGGTCGATCCTCATCTTGCAACCCTCGCAGTAATGACGTCTGACAAGAATTGGTACGTAGGTACTTTGGTACTTGGGGACATGCCAAGGGGAAGGGTTTTTAGTGGCAAACCCCGCATATGACCTTTTTTCCCCAGACATTGGAGGGAAAGAACCACCGACCTTGTCCTCCACCTTGAATTAGGTAAGCATCGCAGGCCCAGGGCCCACACTATTACTTGCACCGGCCGATCTGATCCGGCTCCGAGGATTTTCAACCAAGCTTCTCTCCTCTCTCTCCGTCGCTCTCGCGCCTGACATCTTCCTCCATCCTCTGCAGGACTAACGACACCGTGTTCCCAAGTCGTTGGCACAAGCCAGAGATAACCTTCAAGGACATTAGTTGGGTATTATGACGAGAAACATCCATCGCGTCTCCACGCGGCTTACACACACCATCCACCCAGCTGAGGGGCGAACGGACCAGGAGGCGTGAGGAGACTCGAAGGCAGAGTCAGTTCCCATGGACACCGTCTATGAACAATGCCTCTGTGATGAATGTTGTTTTTGACGCCACAAATGCACAGCGAGGGGCTGTGGCAGAAGACGATAGCCAACGGACGGCGGCGGCGGCCGTGCAGGTCAGACACTGTGGCGTGCACCTCGGTAATTGCACCCTAGTCAGGTTTCTTGCACACACGCCACATAGGGTTTCAGTCAATCAATCCCTTCATCATACCAATGGCGTTCAAGGGTCCAGATTGCGTGACTGAGAACTTTGGGTTTGCGGGCAGGGCAGGGTGAGAGCCAACTGGTTCACGTGTGCACACAACATGCGTTGCCAAGAACCCAAAGAGTCAAAAAAAGAAACAAAAAGAAACAAAACATCTCTACCTGGGGCCAACCTGCTATCGATCACGGCCAGGCAGCCGTTTTGGATAGGCTCGGTCAGCTAATGAACTGCTAATATGCGACAGAGTTCCTTCAGCGCGGCCGGGGTCTCGCGGGTTCCGCGGTCCTTTGTCCGCCTCGACCCTCGGCCGGCGGAATGGGCCCACTATTACGGGCGACAAAGGGGGGCCGGGGGCTGTTGGGTGAAATTGGCATTATTTTCTGTGATGAATCCATTCATCAAGTGTCCATAACATCTCGAGACCTTGTCCCGGACGCAGCCCGAGGAACGCGTTTACAAACTGTCCGTCTTACCAACGGACTTCTAATGCATACGTGGATGGATGTAGAATAGGCGCTCAGTTCGCGTTCTGATCCTGACATCTGATCTTGGAAAGTACAAAAAAAAAAGAGAAGAATCAGCACCTTTCCCCCTCGTCAAACCAAGACATGTCACCAACCAGGAACCCAGGAACCGTGAAGTTTTCTCACATACGCAAAAGTGAAGTCAGTACTAGGCAGACAAACACTGCGAGACGCTTTCGACTACTCTCTCTCTCTCTCTCTCTCTCTCTTCTTTCCATATACTTTCTGGGAAAATGCAATCATGTCTCGTGTAAGGAAAAGTGATTCGTCTGGCAACGAGGCCGAGCCCAGGCCGCTTGAGGAACTAGGCTATCTGTATGTATATCCATATCTGTTAAAAGACTATGATTGCATGTGCTAATAGGTAGCAGCGATAAATTCCATCTGGCGATGAACAGGCTTGACCAGCTCCGCGGCACCGTCGTCTCCTGTCGCTACAAAATCCCCCAAGCACTTCGGGGCCAAGAACGTCTTGACGAGCTCAAGGGCGCCACGGAATCTGCAGTCTGTGCCGTGGTCATGGACCACCCGACTCTGCAGGTTGGGATTGTAAACCCCGACTCCAGGAAGCCTTCCTGGGCCCAGCTTGCCAGCCTCGACCTGCGGCACCATATACGTTGGCATTTTCTGGACGCCGGGCCGGACGTCGACAAGGCGCTGCTGCAACTCGCTGGATTCCAACTCGAAACGAGGTTCACTGACCTTGAGCGCAGGCCTGGGTGGTTCATCGACATCCTGCATCAAGATGACACCGAGTTCCTCGACATCGTGTTCACCTGGAACCACGTCCACCACGATGGGATGGGTGGGAAGATCTTCCACCAAGACTTATTTCAAGCCCTAAACTCGCCAACGAAGATCCAGAACGTCAATCAGCGCATCCACAAGCACACGCTCGCGCTGCCCAAGCAACCCCCGAGTATGCCACCACCACTCGAGGACGTATGCAAACTGCCACTGTCCCTCAAGACTCTCGCAAAAGGCGCCCTGGAAGTCTACGGCACCGCAGTCTTCGACAAGAGCCCCAGCCTCGCGCACTGGATCCCGGTCCGCCTCGCACCCTTCAAGACGCAGCTCCGCCGCTTCACGGTCGAGGACGACACCCTGGCCAAGATCGTGAGGGCATGCCGCCGGCACCAGACCACGGTCACCGGCCTGCTCCAGGCCTTGGCGCTCGTGTCCATCGCCTCGCAGCTGGACGAGCGGACCGCCACGGCCTTCAGGAGCGGGACCGCCTTGAACCTCCGCCGGCATATGCCCACGGGCCCGAGTAAATACCCTGGTCTTCGGCCGCACCGCACGATGGCCTGTTATGTGTCGGCGATGACGCACGAGTTCGACACCGCGCTCGTCAGAACCGTCCGCGCCAAGCTTGCGCGGTCTGATGCCTCCACCAAGGAGGGTCCCGCCCCGCTGCGCGAGGAGCTTCTCCAGGAGACGTGGTCCGTAGCCTCCGCCGTCCGCGGCGAGATCGCGACCAAGACGGAGAAACATGGTCTGAGAAAGGACAATCTCAGCCTCATGCGGTTCATCTGGGACTGGCGGCGGTTTTTCACGGACATGGCGAAGCGGCCAAGGCAGCTCTCGTGGATAGTCACCAATATCGGCGTGATCGATGGGAGACCCGAGGCTATCACATCATCATCAACAGCAATAACAACAACAACAACTCCTGCAGCGGACGCTGGGCCGGAGGAGTCATGGTCGATCAGCCAGGGACTCTTTGCGGTTTGTCCTGAGACTACGAACGGAGGTATTTTTATCGCTGTCATGACGGCGGCCGGCGGGCAGATGTGCGTCACTGCCAGCTGGCAGGATTGCATCTTTGATGTATCGCTGTGTGAGCGTGTGATGGCTGATATGGAGAGGTGGTTGAACCAGATCGCGTCCGAGTTGTGATGGCGTTGGCTAGAGTTGATATTAGTATTTGCGGTGGATGGGGATTGCGAAAACATAATAAGATTCTGTGCCTGGCTAGATTATCAACCATTCTATAAGGCTCTAATGACAGCATTTCTAATCATGGTCACCAATAAGCATTTTGTTGGTAGTAAGAAGACTTGTAGCATTTCATAACTAATATGAAATACATTACAAATCTTCGCACCCCCATGCCTGGTAGATTTCATGCTGCTCAAGGACTGACAGGAGCCATTTTCAAATACAGTCGAACAAGATTTCATTGTGATACTTGAAGCCAGTTTCAAGAGATCTCTTTACATCCCACACGTAACCCTGGATTGTCACAATAACAATAGTGTGATCTCGGCGGGGGGAGACAATATTGAGGCCGACTTGCTTCACTTCATGTACTATTCTAGCCTACTAATTACAGCTGATCTACTGTAGGATCTAGCTGAACACCATATTCCAGGTAAGATACAAGACTTTTATATAGCATCAATCAACTTGTTTCGTAACTAAGTCGTATTACTGGCGCACAAGAGCCTGGCGCTGGGCTCGTCTCGCATGATAATTGAAGGAACCCATAAATGGAAAGGGCTGTGAATTAGAGAGACAACACAAAATGATTATATTATGACTATAGTAATTTAGTCTCTATGCTTATAATCGGTCCTTGTTATTTCCTTTAAACTAGGTATCCGTCTGGCCAAGGTGGCTTTTAACCTGCGTGGTCTAGAAGCCCACATACCCTAGTCTGCTTCGCAAATAACCTTTTCCTGAGCTTTTTTTATATTGTTATTTTTTCCCTTCCAATATCTACCACGGCGTGACACAACTCTCTAGAATATGCTTTGCCAAGACAGTGGGGCCAGCCAATTGAAGAAAAAAGCCACTCTCGTCAAGGTCGAACGGTTCTTGAAGTTTCTCGTCGTCGCCAGACTCCACAGTAACTTTAATGCAGAACTCACAGATCATAAAGGCCACGCCAAGACCAGGGCTGGTCACGAGTATAATACTATGTTAGTTACCATCTTAGTATATCGAGCAGCCCACAGCCTTGTGCCGGGAATGGATATGGTGCAAACGTTCCCGAGTCAAGTCGCCCACTCGGTGGTTCGATTTCGCTCTCGGATTCGCATTTGTTTATTGTTTTTCAGAGGTGCGATGCATCGCGAGAAGAAATCCAAGACAGCCTGGCGCGAGCATGGCTCGACTGTGGAGTGAGTACTTGTAGCGATTCTCAAGCTTAATACCGAATAGTGTTTCGGATTGCAGGAATGATGGGGAAGACACAAGAGAGTTTGCTCGGTGGAGTTTCACAGATTCTGAAACGGTGCAACGAGTTTTATATTTTTTATTTTATTTTAGAATTGTGTATTGATTTAGAGTTATGGTATACATATGCGTCGGCCATTCAAAACACCTCATGCAGAGTCTTGGTAGATCGAGTCAAGATGAAAGATGGCTGGATGCACTGACAGTTGACAGTTACGGGGATAAGTAAACGAAACATCCTTTTATATAATCTCGGGAGTTCTCTATTCTTGTATCCTTTGCAATTGGTAGTAGAGAAGGTCTGGACATTTTCTTACTGTGCGTTTATCTCTTACGGACTTGGTACAAGTGTACATAAAAATTCATGTTATGCAACCTCGACATGGGCTTAGGTCAATGCCTTCCTATTAAAATCTCAGACGCCTGGCCAAACCACGAAACGATACAGCATTGAGAATGACTAATATAATAAACTTACTAGGGCAGTTCAAGTCCTATCATAGCATAAAGGACCCAGAGAGCTTACGTTCTGTGCTTGAGGCTTTGACAGCTCAAACTACTAGTTTTGGGGTACAGAATACAGCATGCTGCCAGCTGATGTTATGCGAACTCACCGAGAAGAACTCATGCACAGGATTCAAGGGCGGGTTTCGAAATAACGAGGCTCACTCCCTTGAGGCCATGCAATTTTTTGGAGGAATAAACCAGTTGTTACGAAGTCATCGCAATCAGGCTGGAAGCAATTGTCTCTTCAGAGGTGAATAGTGATCTCCTGAACTTGTCAGTGCAATGAATCAATCTTGTTGATCTCTTTATTTTCTGCACAAGGTAATTTTTTGTGATCACACTTCTTAAAAGCCCCCAGCCAAGAACAAGAACAAATACACCAACATATTCAGACCAAGATGACCGAGACAAGACCATTATTCTCCCCCGGAATATTAACGGTACTTTAGCTCGGAAGGCATCTGTCCTCGCTATGACATCTGTACGTAATCTTGCAGATCTATGATCATGCTATTGAGGGGAAGCACCTGCTATAGTACGCGGCAGCCCAGCTCGTCCCCCTCCGCATTGACCTTCTCGTCCTCTTCCAAGATCACACCACCTACAACTAATCGGGTGAAAGAGGCCTTTGCCAGGAGCACTGAAGCGTATGTGCGCGCATGAAGACCTGGACCTGCCTAGCCTCGGCTCCTGCTTGGCCGATCAAACCACCGAAACCTAGCCACTCAGAACCGAGAACAACGCCCGTTGGAAAGGTTTCTAGAACGCTGTCCGAGGATGGGCAAGGGACATGAGCCACCATCACACCCTTCACTAGTCTCACCTGTCCCCCTCCCCCCCCCCCTTCCTTCAAAGCCGTGACGCCGTTTTGACAACCCCCCCCCCCCGGCTCTGAACCTGTCTAAGATGGGAGCCTCCACCACACAAAAGATCTCCAAGCGCACCAATTCGAAAAGCCCATTTTGTTTGGGCTGTCCTTGAAAGGAACGAAATGGAGGAGACCCTCAGCTTCCTGCACCGTCCTAGTGCTTGGCAGGACAACTTCGGTAGCGACGATCGAAGGGGGTGGGAGCGTCACATCGGGTCGGCATGGCTTACCAGGTGCTTGCTTGCCCCCCGCCCCCCGCCCGCCTCAGGATCCGGTAGGGGAGGGGGGGGGGTGGCTGGGAGGGAGGGATGACGATTCAGAATTTTTCTGGGGTGCAGGAGGAGCTAGACCCGACTACGTTGGGGTGGGGGGTTTTTTTTTTTTTTTTTTTCTTCCCTTCCTTTTCTTTTCTTTTCTTTTCTTAATTCCTGCATGCTCATGCTTCCTTTTGCTGATTGTTTCTTGTCCGTGTCTGCCTACAGATTCATGAGTGTCCTGCTGGTCTTCTGTGGTGGCGGCAGCGGATCGGGGAACTGAGTTGAACATGTGGCTCGAGACTTTACCTTTGGGCAAAGTCAAGATTTTTCCATACTGGTTGTGGTGATGGTTCTTATTGTACATATATATACAAATTAAAAAAGTGGGAAAGACGAAGGTGGGAGCTCTCAAGGCTTCTGCTGTGACGCTGATCAAATGGCGTACGATCAATACAATAGCATGTGCAGGCGGCAACCATTTTATGGAACGGCGGTTTCAGGATCGCAAAGGATGCCACAAGAGACCTGCTCTACATGCCACTTCTTGGACTGCCATGATAGATTAATTCCTCAATGAAGGTCTTGATTGACCTCCCCTGTCGACAGGCTGCAGTTTGAGAGTGGCGGCCCTTGAAGAGCATGTGAGGGCCATACTTACCTACATAGACCCCTCATGTCATATTCTGTCATCGTCACATGCAGGCTGTTTTATACAAGGAACTCAGGTTTGCCTTACCCACCACACAATGTCAATTGTCTAAGTAATTAGCCAATTCTCATGCGCAGTATCACTAAAGAGTCTGAGACGATCAATAGTCACTGACCAAAAAATGTTTCTGTGGTATTCTTAATGGCCGTGGGCAGAATAGTTGAGTGCCAAAAAAAAAAAAAAAAAAAAAAAGGATTATTATCCCATTTTCACTGTCACGTTCAGTAGAGGCTAAAGTGTCTATCCTCTACTACTTCTCACTGCTCAACGTCTGGTCCTTGGTGCTGCTGCTGCTCCTGCCGCCGCCGCCGCTCCAGAACCTGCTTCTTGTCGCGCCCTTGACTGTACCACCGCCTTGTGCCGTTGTCACTGCCTTTCTGCACTGCATTGCCTTTCCGCACCTCCTCCCCAACCTGTACCGTCTCGCCACTGCACGAGGTGCTGTTGCTCCACACCGTGCTGCTGCTGATGCTACAGCTCTTGGTACTCGCCGCGGCACTACTACTACTGCCTCCTAGGGTGCTCGTGTCCATGCCCTGACCCGTGCAGGCCGTGATGGTGGTGGTCGTCGAGGTAGATTCGGCTGGCGGTCCGGCGGGCGCAGCAACACACAGGGCGTCCAGAAAGGCCCCCTGCTGAACCCTCTTCTTGTTTCTCTTGGCCTGCTCCAGGGCGGCAGCGGGGTCTGGGTTGCCGCCGCTCCTGCTGGTGATGATGTTGGACCGGCCTATAGATGCATCTTCGGACGACTTCTTGGCTGGGGTCTTTTTTTGGCTGCAAACGGAAGTTAAATTAATGGAAGAGATAAAAAGAAGGGGAAGAGGGTGGGGGAGGGTGGAGCAAATAAGTCTTTGAAGTAGAGATATAAAACACTACTTTCCTGGGTTCTTTGGTTTCTTTTCCACTCCCCGATAGAAAGAGGCAGATAATTAATTTTTTCAAGTCATAGTAAATCCAGGTACCTCCCTTAGGGCAAGTACTGATGCTTTTGATGGCTTCAGGACGACATCATCATGTGTGGAGGGAGAAAAAAACTCGAGGACTTACTGGAGAAGGTTCATAGTTCTGGTTGTCTTGGGACGAGGTAATGGGGAAAGAGATCAAGGGCCTGGCTGGAGAACAATAAACGATTGTTTTTTGCACTGTTTTGGGACGTAACTTTCGTCTGGTGGTATTGGGAAAAGTTGAAATTTATACAATAGTATATATGGAAGGTACTTCTTTCACAGGACGGAGTCCCTTACACTTCTGACTGGCCTCCTTCCAGTGACTCAACATATTGCATGAATCACTTTATGTAAAAGGGACCTTCCGTCTGGTGGGGAGTCGGAAGCAGACAGACATGGGCGGAAGAAGGAAAAAGAAAAGAAAAAAAAGCAACGCCCTTCGATCTTGCCTACAAGGTTCACAACCTACCGGTATAATAATAGCCTGTGGTGGTGGTTGGAACAAATGTTGTCACCACCATAACATGGTGTATAGATTTATCATGATAGGTAGAATTGAAAGATTGAGAGATTCAGTCTGCAGAATGAGGAGATGGAGCTGCTGTTATTGTACTTTGGATTTGATTTCATCATTTTGTTATGTTCTAGCTCTGATCTGTTTGTTGTTCTGTTTTGGGGGGGGGGGGGGGGGAAAAAAAGGAAGGGGAAAAAAAGGGGAAGAGGGAGAAGGAAAAAAAGGAAAATGCAATTTGGGGAGGGCATG